>CM059226.1:6191494-6488994 GCA_030347435.1 Clarias fuscus | reverse complement strand
AGCTCTTGTTTATAACTCAATTTGCTCAAATAAAATGTCTCTACTGAATCTTGCAGAAGATGGTTAAATGCTGTTTACTCAGTTTCAGTGTCTACTCGACTCTGGAGTTCAGCTAATACGATTAACTCCGGCAATGGAAGTTGGAGTTTAATTGAATGCCATCAGGATGGAAAGTGGTGCGGGAAATCTTTCAGTAATTGCTTGCTGTTCCAAAATAATTGCTTATACACAGCTGCTTGTGTTCGAGAACCAGCAGTGATGCCAAGAGCAATATGAAGAAAGCAAACTAAGCTGTTTTTTTTTGCGTTATGTTTCTTTCTAATCTTTTCACAAACACTGACACCATGTCACCAAGCAGACATTTTACTGTACATGCTTACGCTTTATAAAGTGAAAAGTACTGGCTTTTTGTGTGATTTCTGAATCATGTCGTAAGTCATAACAGTCAGACAGCAGGTTAATGGACAAAATTAAAATAGATTGTTCTGCTGGAGTTTCTACTGAAACCATCATCATAGTTGTTGAGAGGAAATGAGTGACTGCTGCAGGAAGCTGAATACCACCATGCTGCATATAGGGGGCACTGGTTATCCATTTGTAACTCTAAGTCACATGAAATGTTTGATGCTGTGTGGATCTTTGAAACAGGGGAAGAATAGAGATGAAAAGAAAGAAAGAAAGAAAGAGAGAGAGAGAGAGAGAGAGAGAGAGCAGTCCACATGCTGAAAGTATATAAGTATATAGTGGTCAGTGTAGATTACTTGTAGTGCACTTCATTCTTTGCGTCGTTAGTAGGAGGGAGTGTCAAGTATAAAAACAAGTCTGAACAACCGAGTCACAAATTGGAAATACAATACTCTATACACATACATATTTAAACTAAACTTTGAAAAATAACATTGGAATCAAGGGCATGCTGTTATAGGAAAATAATCACCAAGAGGTGTGGTAATGCTACCCGATGAGATACAGTGTTCCTGTCACCACAATTTCCCTAAAAAAAAGTCTTCACAAAATCGATTGTTTTGTTTATTTAATACAACAATAAGTTGCCAATGATTACAATGGTTTGATAATAAATGGATGTGTGTGATGTATTCAACTTTTTCTTTTTTATAGTTATGTATAAGGTTGTGTAGCAAGTTACTTTTGTTATCTCTTAACCTTTTGTTTAATGGGCAACATTTGTAAGGTGATTAGGAGGGTAATTTCATCGCTCTCTGAAGGATACAAAAATTAATGCACTCTTTGGCTGCGTTCACATTACAAGTCTGAAGTGAATCAAATCTGATTTTTTTTAAACCTACCTAATAGCTACGTTTACACTGTCAGTTAAATGTGACCCAATTCCGATTTTTTGCTCATATGTGACACATATCGGATATTTTCTATGTCCGTGTAAACAGGAAAAAAACGCATGCATTCAGATATTTCGAGATCGGTTTCAGGCCTCCTTCATATGTGGAAATAAATCAGATATAAATCAGACATGTGCTTATGTGATTGTCGTGTAAACAGACAGATCGGATTTTCTGAGGCATTGCGCTCTGTACGTCATTAAAACTGCGACTTCTTCGCGGTTTAATGACGTAATCAGGCACACCACCTGAGAGCGACCCCGACACGTCTCGCACCCAGAATTCATCTGAATGGTTGAGGACACAATAAATGAAGCATATGCGCAGGCTGCAATTATGGCCCTTTTCCTCCTTCTCCGTTTCGCGAACTTTGCATATATCGCAGAGCTAGCATCAAGAATATTTCGCCTTCGTACATCTTGGCTAGTGTGTAGTGCAAGAACCTCCCTTTAAGTATGCGTGATGTTTCAGACGGTATGGCAAGTGTAAACACTTGAATCGGATATGGGTCATAGTTGAAAAAACGTGTAAACAGACGGTCAGAAAAATCAGATATAGGCAACAATTGAGACCTGCAGTGTAAATGGGGCTAATGTGACATACATCAGATTTTTTTATCGTTGTATGAATGCACAAATCTGATCAGATGATCACTTTCGTATGTGATCGTATATATATCTAATACTGTATGTGGTCATGTGACTTGAAACATAGTGATCAGCTCACAGAATTCATGAGCCTTTT
Source organism: Clarias fuscus (assembly GCA_030347435.1). Classification (NCBI taxonomy): domain Eukaryota; kingdom Metazoa; phylum Chordata; class Actinopteri; order Siluriformes; family Clariidae; genus Clarias; species Clarias fuscus. The sequence goes on along the minus strand of CM059226.1, from coordinate 6,486,892 downwards.
TGACTGTGCAAATGCGCACGGCTGGTGACGCCATCAGTCAGCACCGACAGCGCAGGGATTTCTGGGAATAGCTGCTAAAACAACTAAAATGAGGTGTCTGGTTTTCTTCCTTCTTCTGGATCTCAACAAATACAGCCGACCCTGCTTGCCATCCTCCAGAGTAAGATCCAAGGCATATTTTTGCCAAAATCAAATCCGTTGTTTGAGATGAATAAGTGATCGGACAAATATGATGTTTTTTTTTTACCCAAGTGGTGTGAGCAAAGACATTGTTTTTTTTTTCATTTTTTTTTTCAGGATAGACACATCCACATTAGAGTCATGATTATGAATGTGAACCGTCATGACATGCAAATCCCATCTGACAGAACAGTGTGTCTTGTAATGTGTTAAGGATTATGTTAAGGAATGGCAACCTGTGCCAGATTAAATATATGGACCTGGTGATCCACTGTGGTGACCGCTAACGAGAGAAGATAAACTGTTCAACAATGGGCGACATGGAGGTGTAGTGGTTAGCACCTCCAGGTCCGGGGTTCGATTCCTGGCCAGGGTCGATTCCCGTCTCTGTGTGCATAGAGTTTGCATGTTCTTCCCATGGTTTCCTCCCACAGTCCAAAGACATGCAGTTTAGGCTAATTGGTGATCCCAAATCCATAGTGTGTGAGTGTGTGTATACCCTGCAACTGATTGGCACCCTGTCCAGGGTGTACCCTGCCTCGTGCCCTAAGTTTCCCGAGATAGCCACCAGGCCTCCTGTGACCCTGAATACAGGATAAAGTATTATGGACGATGAGTGAGTAAGAGTGTCCAAAAATGATTACTAAACAACAGGGCAGTTATGTAAGACAATAGATCATGGCTTAAATGGTTTTCATTTTCTACTGTAAGTGTTGATTCTTCCCCTTAGGTGTATGTTATAGTTTACTTATTGGAACATGATTTATTTTTAGAGTAAACTTATTTAATTTGTGATGCTCCACAAAACCTGACCACTTTAAATCCGGCAGGCTGTGGAATTCCGGCAGGCTGTAAACAAGTCCCGAGGCAAAACATCTGTTTAGTTATTGCATGCTTCAAAAGACTGAGGCAGAGTAAGCTCAAATTTCCCATGCATATACTGTAGATAACTTAATACTTTGAAAGATGATCACTGTCTTTTTTGTATATATTTTTTTTTAATGAAAGCTATTTTTGCCCAATAGTCAGACTGGCGTCTACACCACTAGGGCGCCCGAACAAGCAGGCTACATCTTTCACTCAGTAACCTCTTTTTCCCGTCTGTCTTGAATATAAAAGTGGCATACCTTCTGTCTTGAAGACTTGGTGGAAAACCTACAGTACCAACTGTCATAAAGTGATAACACTAAAAAAACATCTCATTATACAGTAAGAACACTTCATTCATGATTTCTGTGAAATGATAATGTACATGAATGAGTAGATTAGTAGAAACTTGGGATTTCCTCTGCAAAGAAGATGTGTGTTGTAGTTAAAAGATTAGCAAAAAAACATTTTTTTAAAATATAATTTTAATGTGGCAGCACGGTGGCTTAGTGGTTAACACTGTTCCCTTGCACCTTCAGGGTCCGGGTTTGATTCCCACCTCTGTGTGCATGGAATTTGCATGTTCTCCCTGCGCTTGGTGGGTTTCCTCTGGGCGCTCCGGTTTCCTCCCACAGTCCAAAGAAATGCTAATTAGGCTTAACTGGCATTCCCAAATTGCATGTTGTGAGTGTATGTGTGTACCCTGTGATAGATTGGCACCCTGTCCAGGAGGTACCCTGCCTCAATATACTGGATGTACTAGAGATAAACTAAAAATAAAATTATTTTTGTACTAAAAATAAAATTATATTCAGAAAGAATCATTAGGATATATTATAATATTATATATTATATATATTATATATATATTATAATATCTTGTAACACAGGTGTTTTCAACTACAGTTCTCAGTCCCTGCAGTATCACAAGTTTCACAATATTCAGCTTTTCAGTTCATTGTAAAGTTGAATCAGAGGCAGGTGGACTTGAAACTCTTAAGGCAGCGTGGGTCATGGACTAGAGCTCTACAGTGCAGTGCTTCCCACAGGTCTGAAATATATTTTCAGTGGTAGCCAGTGGAGTGGGACGGCATTACCTGCCAGTACAAAAGAGGTCTCCTACATACAACAAACTAGAAATACATGTGACCTTTAACACAACATTTTGATTTATTTGATATTTCTATTAATTTCACATCCCAGAGATCCAACCTACAACCCACCCACCTCTCCATCATAATGAGACACTCTTTGGTGGACAAAGATGGCGGAAGATTGGTGGAAAAAGATGATATTTGTCAGAGCACAAATTTTTTTTCTTTCAGTTTTAATAGGATTTTTAATATGATTGTTCAATATAGACTGAGATTCTCCTCTTTTTAGCAATATGGTGAAGTCAAATTTAACCAAATATACTGTACAAGCATGACTGAGCAAAAACAACAAAACAAACAAACAAACAAATAAATAAAAAAAAAATAACAAAAGGGCAACATTGTCATGAAATGGTGTGCGAGGCATAGATGCAGAGGTCCAGGTTTTCATGGAAATTATGTTTTATTTAAAGAAAACAAGGAAAATCAAATAAACTAATACACGTTACACGAAAACCAACCAATACACTCGTTGTCCTCCTCGTTGAGAGACGGCGGCGGAAGCTCGCTGTCCTCCTCGTTGAGGGACGGCGGCGGCGGAAGAAGCTCGCTGTCCTCAGCGACGTAGGACGGCGGTGGTGGAGGAAGAGGAGGCTCGCTGTCCTCCTCGATGAAGCCGGGAGGTGGCGGGAGAGGCGGCTCGCTGTCCTCGGCGGCGCATGACGGCGGCGACGGAGGAAGAGGAAGCTCGCTGACCTCGGCAGCGCATGACAGCGGCAGCGGAGGAAGAGGAAGCTCGCTGACGTCGGCGGCGGAGGAAGAGGAAGCTCGCTGACCTCGGCGGCGCATGACGGCGGCGGCGGAGGAAGAGGAAGCTCGCTGTGCTCGGCGGCGGCAGCTCGCTGTCCTGGACAAAGCAGCTACGCGGCAGGATAAAGAGCTCGCTAACGTCGCCGCAGCCGTGTGGCGGAAAGAGGTGCTCGTCGTCCTCATCGCCGCTGCAGGGCTCGCCTTTGCTGCCGCTATACAGCGGGTAAAAGAGCTCACTGTCGTCATCGCTGAATGGCCAGTACATGAACCCGCCGTCGTCGTTCCTTACATAGGAAGAAGGAGCTGGCAGTTCCGGGCGACTGGTTAGGCTGGCTGGCAGGTCTGGGCCTTCCCTGAGGCTAAGCTGCGTTAGCAGCCCTTGGAGAATGCACCCTTCGTTTCTCTTGGCGCACCGCCCAAAGCTGCTCCAATCACGCTGGGAGGCTGCTCCTTGCTGCTCTGCCATTACCTGCGCTCTCTTGCCAGATCTCCTTCTCCTTCTACGCCTTTTGCCGCTACCCCGCTTGGTCATCGCTCTGCTCTCCGCGTCGGCTTCCCAAGGAGCAAACATCATAGCCCCCCCCCAAAAAAACTCTAGGGAAGGCTCCTCCGCTATGTCTCTGGTTCGGTCTTGTAATCTGTCATGAAATGGTGTGCGAGGCATAGATGCAGAGGTCCAGGTTTTCATGGAAATGATGTTTTATTTAAAGAAAACAAGGAAAATCAAATAAACTAATATACGTTACACGAAAACCAACCAATACACGAATCTAGACAGGGAAACCACGACCGACATGAACTAAGTTAGACAAACAGTTACAAGACACCGGAACAGAACAAACACAAGCTATTTATAATGAAACTAATAACCAACCGAGGTGCAAACTGGGAAATGAAGTCAAATCAAACAAACTACAACCAAAAAGTCTTAGGACGCTTTGGCGCCCTCTAGGGGTTACCCCTGACACAACATAAGCAAAGAAATAGCATCAATTCATAGGATCACATGTTTTTATGGTTGTTTTCAGTTGTTTGTGACCAAAAACTAATAATATATGTATCTGGTGATTTGTATTTTCTACATTTGTGCAATGTCATTCTCATGTACAGGTGTTTTTCACTAAAATGCTCCACCGAAATCCTGCAGGCATTCAAGCGCATAACATACCACTAGCACAGATCCATGCAGCTTGTGTTTTAAGGGTTAATCTTCCTGTTTTCTTTTTTTTTTTTTTTAAAGATCCCGAAACTGTGGCATAAAGGCAGTAAGGCACAGTCTTTGTATCTATGAGAACAACCCCATCACTTTCTCCTTGATATCTGAATTTACAACAGATGACAGTATAACAAACTAAGGATAATTCTCGACGTCATGCCTTTTTCCAATATATGTGTTTCTGTGTGTGTAAGAATTTGGTACAGGTGCAGGAAGTTAAAGGTTTGGAAATGGAAAGGACTTCATTTACCTCTCTAACTCTAATTACCTCTAATAAATTAAATTAAATTACATTTTCTGCCCTCACAGCCAGCCAACACCGAAATTCAAACAACTCGATCCCATGGTTTGGTTAAATTTTGTATGTTTACCTTGGATTATGGATGGGAAAAGAATGTGCGTGCCAGCACCGCATCCCCTGGTAGTAAACTTAAAACAGTAAAAAAGAACGGTAACGGTAAATAAATAATAATAATAAAATCATACTCATTTACATTTTACAGAAATAAAGAAGAGAGAAAGAGAGAGAGAGGTTTAGGGGTTTGCGTGTGTTTCCCTGTGCTGGAGTTTGTTTGTTTTCCAGGTAAAGAGAATCTCGAACTTTAACCAAAAATCTAAATTGCAAATGATTCCAAAATCCAGACCTAGGAAAGGAACACTCCAAAGCATTAAGAAATAAAATAGGAAGAAAAAAAAAATCAGGAACATGGCAATCCCAGGCAGAATAACAAAATTTACAAACTCTTGGTTTGGCAAGATTTCGGAAAGACTTGGACTCATGAAACTGGGATGTACTGTTCAGTATTTGAGAAAAATAAGGGTATTAAAATCAACACAAAATGAAACATCCCAGCAGGGACCATTAACTTATCCCCACTGGTAACAATGGGGACACTGTAACCAGTGGGTACATTAACAGTACCCACTGGTACCCCACTTCCTGGCATTGAGGAAGTCTACAAGAGGAGGTGTCTGCGTAGAGCACGAAGCATCGTGGAGGACACCTCTCACCCTGCACATGAACTGTTTTCTCTCCTTCCTTCTGGAAAAAGGTTCAGATGCCTAAAAACCAAGAGCAGCAGGCTGAGGAACAGTTTTTACCCCACAGTGGTTACCTTACTAAACACAAATTCACTGTCCCCCCTTACATAGACGGTACCACCATCACTGATAACCCAACATTCCTGTTTAATACCTCTGTAAATACTTCCCGTTCATTCATTTGTACAGTCTGCACATGGACTGTATACTAATATGTGTATATTCATATATGTAGATGTGTGTATAGGTATACTCTGCATTCACATCCAGCGGTTAAATTACTCATATTTATTCATATGTATATTCATACTATTGCACATAATGTAAATTCACCTACATATAGTTTCTGTATATCTTTATTCCACATATTTATAATCAGACATATCTGTAGATTTACAACTATTCTGTACATTAATTTATCCATCTATGCTCACTTTACACTGTATATTCATGTACATATATATATATATTTCTTTCTGTAATACAATTTATACATAGATCTTACTTCTATCATACAAGTTTTATAGATCTGTATATATGTTTATATTGCACTGCTAACTTGCACTTCTGGTTAGATGCTCACTGCATTTCATTGCCTTGTGACTATGTGCAATGACAATAAAGTTGAATCTAATCTAATCTAATCTAATCTAACTTTCTGTCCCATTGTCAAGTAGTTATATATGGCACATCATTAGATTATAGCATTATACACCCCTAAGATGACATCAGATGCTGTTTTTGAAAGTTCGCATGATTTTGACAGAATGATGTTGGGTTAACAACATTCCAAGTACAACGTCATAAAAAAAATGGAAAAAATATGAACCTATATTTCTAGCATTAACCCTGCTTAACATCTGTTTGCCCAACACACAACCGCCTTATCTCTGTAGTCCCTTACGTTTCTTATGGAGTACAAAAATCTCTACTGGAGAACCAGATGAGCACCACAGCTTCCTTTATCTCTTGTACGCAAAGTGCTTGCATGTTTCTTGATCGTTATAGTGCTTTCACTGTTTGTTTTTCTTTTATTAATATTACTGCCAAGTACATCATGCTCCCAAATGCAGAAAAAAAAAACAGTCATAGGGATAAAAAAGGAGAAGTATCCCTGTCCTATCGTGTACAGTACAGTATAGCTTTACTAAGTATCTACACTGCTATAGTGATGTTCACACGACATGAAAACCAGAGAATGTCTAGTCCAATATTGGCTGCTCCTTTTCCTCCTTTTGGCTACATCCAGATTTAACAGTTTGGTAAATTACAGTTGTCTGGTATTTATTTTATTTCGAGGATTTATATTTGTGATTTATTTAATAGCATCAGCAGCCGGATCCCTTGAGGACCATTGCTTAGCATGCAGTGATATTGAGATCGGGCTTCACATAAGACATTGGCTTATTTGTTGAAAATCATAATAATAATAAAAAAATCTGTTTAACAATTTTAGGGACACCTCACTCACTTATTCACAGTCTATACCGCTTTATCATGTGTACAGGGCCGAGGGGGCCTGAAGCCTATCCCAGGAGACTTAGGGCACGAGGCGGGGTACCAATACTGTATATCACGCAGGGAACACACATTATGGTCAATTTGGGAGCGCTAACTAGCCTTATCTGCATGGATTTTTGCTGGAAATACTTACAACATTACTTCGGGTTTTTATTTGATTGCACTGTATTTGTTTTACTTTTTAAGCATCATTGAGAAGGTTCATTATTAAAGAAGAAATCATCTTTCATGCTAATGTTATCATGCTTGGTTATCAAAACAAGTCTCTTCCATATAGTAATGTGTAAACCTTAGTACACCTTCATTTAATTCTATGTGTTTTTGTGCAAAAACAAAATAAAAATTATCTGATCATATTATTAGGAAAATAAAATCTCAGATGAATAACGACATAACTTTCTTTCAATGTGACATTATTTATTTAACAAAAATGAAACCAAAAAGAAAATAAAAAAACATGTAATACATGTAATTTTATTTGTCTAATACCGAGGCTACGATCAGATATTTTTTATATTTTTATTACGCTTTCACACACACAAAAAGAAACAAATAATAATAATAATAATAATAATAATAATAATAATAATAATAATAATAAAACAGAATTAAATAGCAGATACTAACTTTTACACTTGATTGTAACATGTATAATATGCCATAGCTAAAGTGCATTTTGAGGAAATTTGAGTCAAACCTTTGGTGTCTCCATAATGCAGGAATTCTCATTAATTTGACATTGTCACTAAAAATACTAATGAATGAACCTTCATTCGTAGTTTATAGGACGAAAAAATCTGACCGTCATCCATTACTTCTGAAATTCATTCCATATTTCCACCACATAACCTCATTAGCAATGTCACATGATGAAACGTGAAGAAAAGGATGTACAATAAGTGTAAAAGCAACTTCAAAAGTTGAGTCCCTCCTTGCAAAACCCAGCCCAGGTCTACCCATGTACACAAAACAAAAAAAATAAACGTATGTTTTCATTATGGTTTTCTATACAGTATTTTTTTTTATACAACATAAGTGTATAATTATGCTCTTATTTAACATGTGCAAATCTAATTAGCCTCATAACAGAAAGAGTCTAGCACATCCCCCCCTGTGATCTTTGGAGCCCTCCTGAGGTGGACGTGGACCTGGTGTTTGAAACCTCGTCTTTAAAGCATGCTTAGTAAGGATGGTAATTCTTTTTTTTTTTTTTTTTTTGATTTTTCCCCGATTTTCTCCCTAATTTAGTCGTGTCCAATTCCTCCCCGTCACTAGGGGGCTCCCACATTAAGGCTACTACTACCACTCAGCCGGGAGGGCCGAAGACTATCACGGGTTTCCTCCGAACCACGTGACGCCAGCCGACCGCATCTTTTCGAACTGCTCGCTCGCGCACTGTTGGGGGCGGCGTAACACACTCGGAGGACAGCGCTATCCGCTCCCTCCGTTGCGCGAGCTCACAGACGCCCCTGATTGGCTGTAGAGCCGTGATTAATGTGGGAGCACTAAGTACCTCTCATCCCTCCCCTCTGAGAGAGCTCGGCCAATCAGCTCTCTCTAGACCTCCGGCTGCGAGAGGTTACAGCACCACCCGGGATTCGAACTAGCGATCTCCGGATGATAGGGCGAGCGCTTTAACCACTGCGCCACTCGGAGGCAAGGATGGTAATTCTTGACCTATGGTTTGCAGTTCACCACAAAGAAGGCTTTGATTCAGGAAAGCATAACTGTGACAGAGGGAAAAAGCTCGTTAAATCGAGCGCAAGGTGTTTAAGCCGACGCTGTGTAGTTGGAGTTAATAGCCTGGTTAGACTGTTGACATTAAATCCGTGGAACCACTGAGAACTTCACACATTTCCTTTCCAAAACACTTCAGCTGAGCAAAACACAAACACTGTGGGTGGCTGATATGATCAAGCCCATTCTCAGGCGCGTATCTAACTTACCTGACATTATGATGTGAACTTTTTCAACACCGTAATAGATTTTATTAGAAGCACTACTGGATTGTACTGTACACATGTTCTCCCTGTGTTTGACTAGGGTTTCCCCCGGGTTCTCCGGTTTCCTCTCAGCCCAGATTAGCTTAATTGCCCGTAGTGTGAGAATGAACATGTGATTTTGTGTACAAGTGTATGGCTGGTGATGAATTGGCACCCTGTCCAGGGTGTACCCTGCCCCGTGCCCTACTGTAAGTCTGCTGGGATAGGTTCCAGGCCCCCTGCAACCCTGTACAAAAAGTGGTATGGATGAAGAGTGAGTGAGTAGTTATTGTTTACAGAAGTGTTTTCCCAGATTTCTTTTTTAAAACATACTTAACAGCGAATATTATAGTGCCAGATTACATTTGGCATTTTACAGTATAACGCGGCACTGAAATACAGTATATGTCATACTTTCATAGCTTAAGAAGGCGTGTGAAAGTTTTTATTAAGAATGAGGCAACATCTACAGTATACAATTTAGGAGAATTTAGATAAAGTATGAAAAAGACAGGATGAGCGAGTTTAAATAATTGAGAAGGACACAGGAAAGACAGTTCTTCCCCGGAGACCCATACTCACGGTGCTTGAGGTTAGTAGTGTTTCTATGTGTGTGTGTGTGTGTGTGTGTTACAGAGTGAAATTGAGAGACTCACATTTCAGTTCCAGCCGGATGAAGTCTGTATTGCCGAGGTTCTCCAGGAAAACCCCGTGAGGTGCAGAGGTCTTGAAGTAAAAGGAGATATCAGCACTCGTTTCAGCATGGAAAGTGGAGAAGTGCAGGTAGGAGGTTGGTGTGTTAAAGGAAGCTGCATTCCAATAACTACCTGAAAAATATTAATGTAAAATCAAGAAACTACTAAATGAGTTCTAAAATATGAATAGACAGAAGGTGATGATTACTTTTTTTCAGAAGTTATAGCTACAGTATATTAATGCACTGCAATTTTGTACTACATTAATCTTATAGTAACTCGTTCACAGGGACATGTACTGTGTATGCACCACATAATCCAAGGGCATTAATAAATGGATTAAAATGGTATTCAGAAAAATGCAAAAAGGAAAGTTTTCTGGACAGATGTGCATACAGGTTTTTCATTTTTAAATCTGGACTCCTCAAAGATATGATTTGTACACACAGGTCATTTTCATGATCTGAATGGGGCATTAGTACTGCTTACATTCAGTACATACAGTAACACATTATTATCGGTATATGCTGTATTCAGTATCATTGTGTCTCATCCTTTCTACCGAATATGAACTGTGTGTTTGTTAAAGAATAGTTACGTGGCTTAAATGGTCAGTCACATTTCTGCACGAGCACTGACCTTCAAGACTTGAGTAAAAGAGAAAACAAGCATGAAAAGCGAAACAAAAGATGAATGTGAGCTTGCCTTAGGAGATTAAAGATCTGCACTTTAGAATATGGCTTCTTTGAGATTTTGCTAATGAAAAGTCAATGTTTCTCACTTCCTTTTACTTTCTCTAAAAAGGTCAGCACATTGGGTGTGAGGTGCTCGCTTTCCCAGGATTGCAGTACTTGCTCATTATTCTTAAAGAACAAACTCTCCAGCTACAAGATGGCTTTTGTCACAGCATGGCTCATAAACCATAATAGCCACAAAAGTTCCCAAAGCTTGTTATTTGGAACAAATTCTCCAGTAAAAATGAACATGTAACTATATATTTACAGAGGCTTTAAATATAGATATACACCTAATATACACTGTATATTAGGAATATTATTTTAAGTAGAAACATATAACCTGATATACTGTATTTGTATCGGTCTCCGGTTTCTTACTACATAAAAACCTTAAAATGTTTGGTTTTGTGCAGTTATAAGTGATTGGTACAACTTACCATTGGGATTTACCAACTTTGGAACTTTTAATTAAAAAAATCTGAAAATATAAGATAGATAAATAAATAAATAAATAAATATATCTTTGTTTCGCATGTTCACAACTCATCCAACATGTAAAACCAACAGTCAGGACAATCAAGGTGTGGTCAGTGGGGACAGGAATTCCAATTCCCAGCATATGTGGTACACTGTAAAAAAGGATTGTAAGGCTTCGTAAATGAAACAAGAAAAAAAAAGTGTATTTTTTTTACAAATAATAATTGTGTTAAAGTGAAAACTTTAAAGTGTTAAGTAAAATCTATATATTTACTCCATTTAAACTTGCAAATATTAAACATTCAACAGTCAAGTAAATGTTACTCATGATTCTTTGACAAATCTAAACGAATTAATAGAGTACTTATATACCTCTAAAAAATCAAGTAGAATTTAAGCTGACTCCGGGTGATCTGCGCATGCGCGAAAAAGAAGCTCACCCGCGAGGATCACCTTCTCAAAAGTGCTTCTCTATTTTCTTCGACAGGTAAGTAATAGTTGAAAATGCATAATATCTTGGAGGTTTTGACTCAGTGTATTTGGTAATTGTGTTTATCCCGAGCAATTGATTTGCCATCGCTCAATTCTGTATTTTTTCTGCACATTTGGAAACTCGAGTGGATGATTTTTAGTCTCCGCCATCCGACATATTAAAATCTCCGTGTTTTACATGAAGACGCGTCAGTCTTCAATGTGTTACTTTATGCGTGATATATGTTTTTGTTTAATTACATTTTGTTGAGATACAATTTTGTGCAGTTGTTCGGGGATTCTTACCACATATATACACGACAGTTTAGTTTTACAAAGGACGTCTAAAACCCTTGAACGCGTAACTTGACCCTTGATACTGTATATGTTTTGTTCGGTATGTGTAATTTTGTCTGGTTGTACAGTGATTCTTAAATGACGAAACGTGGCAAAAGTGTCAGCATTCACACAGTGACAGGACAAAAGAAGTATACTTGACTGTATCTGAGAGATGAGAATCCGTTAAGAACTGGGGGGGCAAGATGGCGCTGTTCCGAGCAGACATGCCGCGCTTTTAACCCTCAGACTTCATCGAGATTTGAATGAAATACGTTAAGGAAAACTACTTTTTCCTTAACATTTCATGTCTATATTGAATGCCCCTATGTTAAGGTTTTTTTTTCAGTGACCTTATCAAAATCCTTTTCTTTAAAAAATATAGTGTAAAACACACAGATGGTTATGTTTAGCCTTGTTTGTTTCATCATTAGATGAGTGAAAGTATTTTGAATGTATTTGTAAATGGTCTTTTCCAGACTACTAATTACTACTTTTTATGTTTTCTATATTGCAGAATATATTTCTTATGTGGATCCTGTCAGCTGTATTATCTTTGCTACAGAGCACTTGGCCACGGACCTGTGGAATGTACTTGAAAGACAGGATTTATTTGTAAAAGCAGTATGTTAATATTTGTTCTAATACGTGCTCTAGTTTAGATTCTGCCCGGTTTTTGTATAGACATGTAAGTTACGATGGCTTGAATAAGCAAAAGTTTTATAGTCAAAAATGTCATTGCACTTTATTGCTGCTTGAGCTGTTTAAATATTAAGCTTTGATCTTGTTTATATATGGGCATGTTAATTCCTGTAAATAAAGGTTTTAATAAAAGATTTCAATCAAGAGTTATTTATTGTCACAGTACTATTTTGTCATATTGTAACACTGATTCATTTTATTTATTTAAAATAAATAACATTGACTGAATAAACCGTGTAAAATTTACTTAAAATAGATAATAGTTTTACTTAATTATATCAATTAATTACATCAGATCAGTAAGTAAATACTACTTAACATAATTTGAAGAGGCCATGTGATATGTAATATTTATTTGTTAGTTTTACTCAACTTCGTTAAGTAAATTTTACTCATTTTCACAAGTGTAAAATTTACTTGAAAAACCTGAGTGCAAAAACTTGCAAAAGAAAAATTGAGTAAATTTTACTTCTTATTTTTTAAAGTGTAGGCCATTGATATCCACTCTCATGGACAACCTACAGCTCCAGCCTGGCCAAGAAGGCTCACCAGCTCCTCCTCTTCCTGAAAAAAAGGAGAACCTGAGCCTCCAGGCCAAGACAAGCAGGTTCAGGAACAGCAGTTTCCTTGCAGAACTAATCTAATCTAAATGCATGATGCCACTATGGACAGTCTAATGCTTCCCTTATACATTTTATTTCATTCATAATTTACTTTAAAAGCATTGTTCTTTTAAATTGATCTGATTAAACTACTGTTCAACCCAATGTCAGGTGGTTATTAGAGTCTATTAGTGTCCCAGAACACAGTGCAGCCTAAAAACATGGCTGCCTCAGACTACCACTAGCCCTATCACAAACTGGTCATTTTCACCAGATTGTTGACTGTGCACACCTAGCCCTAACTATACTTGCTCACAGTCACAGTATAAAAACGCTGTTATCAGTACATTCATGCTGGGTAGCACATGCTTTGTGTCTTTATTTCCAGTCACTTTTAATACCTGTTTCCAGTCATACTGTACTGTAGTTATCACTGTTTTGATGTTTTTTCTGATTCTCATATCTCACTCCTGCCCCGCCAAGTTCATGTTGATTGGTTCTTGATAAACCATTGCTTATACATTTCTGATTCATGTGTTGATTTGTTAAGTAAAGTTCTGTTTACCGGCACTCGCACCCTCACCTGTGTTCTTGACAGAATACTTTGCTTGATTTTGACAGGCATCAAGTATGGACGACTAAGATAATGCAGCTCCAGACTAGTCTCATAGTTGGGCTTGGGGGAAGCAATTACCTGGTATCTTGATAATCAACCACAAGCCAGCCAAAAGAATTCTCAAAAAATAAAAAATAAAAAATCAGGAAAAAACTTTATGCCTTTATGGTTGACTGAATATTTTGTCCTACACTTCTCTACCAGAGGTCTTCCAGAGGTGTAGGTCCAGTACTCACATGACACTTAGTTTGCATAGTAAATTTTGGTGGGCAAGCATGCACCAAAACCTAAAGTACACAAATATATTTCATCCAGCATTCTACCTGTTCACAAGTCAAATTACCTCTCAACCTACCAAAAGGCAAGTGCCTTTTATTGCTCCTACCTTAAAGACCCTGGTTACACATATCCATATGTTTTTAACAAACCCAACCCAAAACACTTGTTTCACTTGCACTTTTTTCACTTTTCAATCTCTTTCTGCCCAGTATACCTACAGTTATTCAAACAACAAACATCATGCATTGGGGTACTTTGGGATCCCAAAAGATATTGTAAATGATTAGTGACCTCAGTTTTGTGTTTTGGGAAGGTATCATGGAAAATACAGGGGTATTATTGAATTCAATTTACGAATGCATCACAATTCAGTGGCCAAGTAGAGAACCAGGAAGTAGGGCACTTCTGTGCAGAAGACTTGGCTTAATTCCTTCCCTGAGCAGAAAATGCTGAAAATTTGCCCTGTCACCAAGTGACCCAGCTAGTTCCATTTCACTGTGTCCTGAAGTATCAACCACTGCCAACTCCATGGACTAGCCTGAGCCTAAACTTTTTTTTTTGAGTAAAGCAGATTTGGGAGCCAGCACACCACCAAGACAGGTAATCAAGAAATTTGCAGATCACTGATGCATGAACACCCAAACCTGCTATTGGGTTTGGCTTCCCCAAGGGACCTGCACTTGACTCAAGAGTGCAGAAACCTCTCAAAACTTCAGGGTGGTATAATACATTAATGAGGTAACCTACAGTACAGACAGAACTGTCAAGTAGGAGTTGACAGCTGTCAACTTACCTAAACTGTCATCACTCCACTGCGTAACAGCTTTCAAAATATGATCTCAGAAATAAATACTATGGAGTGGGTGCCATGGCTAGCCACAATTTTAAACTGTAGTGATAAAAAAAAAATAAAAAAAAAGTGAAAATGAGAACTGGACTTAAGGACTCAGCATGTTATATTCCTATCATTTTTTTCCCTTACATTTTTAAGTACCTCAACACCCTCCATTGCAATTTTTTTTTATAATCCATATTCATTGCTAAAGTTAATAATGCAAGACAGGAATATGATATTCCTTTATTACTGTGAGGGTTACTGATTTCAATTAATTAAGTGAACGGCTCATTGAAATTGAGAAGTCTGGAAATATTGAGAGCAATATGTGTGCCTTCATTGAATCTCATGGAATGATCATATTTGTTATCTTTATTTCTCAGCCATCAATAAATATTCATATACTGTAGAATCAGTAAGGTAATAGATCTTCAATGTCAACTTTTTATGACAAATGATCCGATGTAAAACTATATAAGCTGATATTAATTGTCTTTTGTTGGAACCTAATGGTGGGCATCAACTGTAACCAAACAGTGGTAAAGTAATTGTGATGTTTAAGCAGAATAATATAAGCGTATTATCTCCATCAATCCTAACTCACTTTTCCCTGAGCAATGGCAGCGTAAAGAGATCATCTGCTTTAAGACTGTTGGAAATCATTAATATTGCTGGAAACCAAAATATTTTTTTCTGACCATTGTGGATAGTGATATCATTGTTTTAATTCCCACAGTTGATTCTTCTTGTATATGTACATCACTCCATTAATATTTTCTCTAATGATATATAAAGTCAGAGTCCTGTTCGTAGAAGAAGAAGGAGCCCGATTTCATCTACTTTGCTTCGTCCTCTTCTTCATTGCATGATGCTCCCACCTCCAAACTTCACTATGGCATTCTTTTGATAATTCATCAGCAGAATTATTTTATAATTGTTTCATATGGGCAGAGTATATTGTTCTAAAGTAGCTCTGATTTATCTAAGAGCTTTTAGTCCCACAATGTTTTTAGTAGACCTGGAAAAACATTGCAATTCACTGATTATTGTTCTCTGCTGTTCCAGATGCTTTCAGGTCAAACTGAAATTTTATTTTCACAGTTGATGATGGCTTCTCTCTAACTTGTGCTTTGTGAAATTGTGTGTAACGCACCTGTCTGGGGTAGATTAATTGTGGTTCCATAAACCGCCTTTTTTTTTTTTTTAAGTCGTTTGCACTGACAGGGATGCATAAGGTCTTTGATAATGGTTTGTAGCATTATCATTTGAGTGTTTTTAATAGTGATGTCTTTGAGGACACTTTACATTGACACCCTTATACAGAGCGACTTCCATTTTTATCTCAGCAGTTGAGGTTTATCTGAGCAGTTGAGGGTTAAAGGCCTTGCTCAAGGGCCCGGCAGTGGCAACTTGGTGGTTGTAGGGTTTAAACCTGTGAACATTTGAACCGTAGTCCAATGCCCTAACCACTGATCTACCACAGACCCCCAGTATGATATCATGGGAAATCTTTCTAACCCATGGCAACATCTTAAAATGACATTGTAATTTCCAGCAGAAATTATTTATTTGTATGCAAGTTATTTTTTTTTACTTATTAAGGAATTAAAAATAAATTATAAAAACTTGTATAAATAAAAAAAAATACAGAAAAATCTAACTTTATTATGCCTTATAAGAGGTGGCTAGAGTAGCCAAAAAAATTTACTCAAGCAAGTGTAGCTGTACTTCAAAATAATATTACTCAAGTAGAAGTAAAAAGTAGTCATCCAAAATATTACTCAAGTAAAAAAGTATTTAGTGAAAAGACTATTCAAATACTGTTTCATCATAATATCCGATTCTTTTTTTTTTTTTTTTTTAGAAATTATGTAAGCAGTCAGACAAAATGATAAAATAATGAACAAATTGCAACATTTCCAAATAAAATAAATGAAATAAATTTTATAAAATAAAATAATAAAACTAAATATAACTATAAAACTAAATAACAAATTAGTATATTAAGCAACACACATTTCCTAATCTCCCCCTTTTCACAATATAAAGCTTTTGAAATAAATCCCTACTGTAGTTAACATATGTATGTTTGAACAGTGTAGACTATTTCCTGTGTAAGATATGCTGTATATTCCGTCGCCCTGCAAATGACTCAGCAGAAAATAACATTAGAACATGTGTACAGTACAAGAGTCTCACTTCACCATAAACTGTGTTCAGCTGAACAAATGTAAGAAAATTATATATTTTTTAGCCTCTAGTTTATTTGCTAATTATATATGTTAAGATTGCAACATTAAATAAAACAGCTAAAATGCTGAAGACAAACCCCTCCCCCCCTCAGTGTGGTCATGTGACTCCATGTGGTTATTGTCATTGCGGCTGATTGGTCAAACGGAGTCATGTGATTATTGCTGCTACATCTGATTGGTGAAACACAGTCATGTGGTAGATCCTCCGGCTGCATTTCTTTGGCAAACGTGGAGAATATCTAAAGTGCCGAATAAATGGTTAGAAAAGTAACGAGTCGATTGTAGCCGAATGTAGCGGAATAAGAGTAGCGTTTCTTCTTCACAAATCTACTCAAGTAAAAGTAAAAAGTATGGTGCTTTAAAACTACTCATAGAAGTAAATTATTTTCAAAAACTTACTTAAGTAAATGTAACTCGTTACTACCCACCTCTGCTTATTATTGAAGCTTAAGAATTCTAATTTGAAAATAATATCAAAAGGTATGTTTTCCCTCTCATTACTAAATAATAACCATGAAGTAATTATTTAATTCCCTTGTGTTACCAAGTATATCCTTTCTAAATAGTGTTACTGAAAAAGTAATAAGAAATTCGATGAACATTGATCATGCACATTCTCCAGCAAAACATCAGGTAGTGTTTTTGTGTTGGAAAATTATCTCAAGCCAAGTAACAAGTGTGTTTTTCTCCACAGGGGAAAGTGAAGAGCAACAAGTATGTAATAACAGTGGTGCCTGATGCCCTTGTCAAACAGGTAACTGTAATTGCATGCAGCTGCTCTAAATGATAAACGTGGCGCAATTAACAAAAAATAATGAGGCGTGAAAATCAATCATTGATAAGAGCAGAGGCTGAGAAATAGCATGTGCACTCATATCCTGTCCGAGGGTTGCTATAGATGGCAGCTTATGCAGAATGGAAATCCGTGGTGTTGTTAATAACTGAAATGAAATATAAAACAGGCTATATATTTTTTAATATATATATATATTTTAAAATGATCTATCTGCTGTAGAACAATTCCGTTTAAAAGGACTACATCCTATGCTGCACATCAAGACAGTATACATGCAAAATTGTTTTACATTGGAATAGGATTAGTTAATTGACCGCATATCAATGTAAACTGTATTAAGATAGTGTTTATCTGACGTATGCATTATGCAGACATCTGTATTTCCCCTTCTCTTGAGTAAAAAATGAAATAAAATCATTATTCAGCTTTTTAACCTGTACTCAAAAATGGAAAAATGTACTTACGGTCACCATGGCATTGCAGTGGTCCTACTGTGAGCTTGCCTTCTGAGCCAGGTCGATTTGTGTCCCCTACAGCCACCTCGCTTACAGGTAAGTGGTCTTTATATACCAGTAGGCCCGAATCCTCTCTCCTGCAAATAAAAGTCCATATTCACTGATCAAAGCCACTAGGAACCATAGGACTGTCAAGCTCAGGGTATAATAAGACAATCAGTAATTTGTGCCCCCTCTCAAACTGTTGAATTCATTATTGGTTCATTTTTGGTCCATGCTTATTTTGAAGTGTTCCCCATGTACAGTACCAGACAAAGGTTCGGACACATCCAATAAATTGGATATATATATATATATATATATATATATATATATATATATATATATATATATATATATATATATTATGGCATGCCGTTTAGGAAAATATTCATGAGAGAACTTAATGAAAACTCTGAATATATTGAATGAAACGTGAGAATATTGAATGGATTTCGAATATATTGATTGAAACTCTATATATATTGAATGAATTCTGAATATATGGATTGAAAACTGATATATATTGAATGAAATCTGAATATATTGAATGAACTGAATATATATATTCTGAAATATATTAGCTGTAAAAAAACAAATTTAATTCTATAGATCATAGCTTTTGAATATCTAATAACTAATAAATAATTCTATCATTTCATAAAATGTACAAAACAAGCTAACTAATTTAACAAACTAAAATACAAAACTTGATTTGATATGCAGGTACTATGCTACCATAACTCTACTTCCTTTGCTTGTTGTGTATAAAACACAAAATTTCATTAAAAAAAGACACTTAAAATAAATACAATAATAAAAAAAATACTTTAAATAATAAAATGCTCAATTAGATAAAGAAAATATTGGAATAAGATTTTTCTAATAATGAAAAATACAACAACAAAACAGGAACTTATCTTGGTGTTATGTCTTTGTGATATGAAACAAGTTTTTTGAAATTTAAAACATTAAATACAATGGTTATATTTCCCTCTTGGACACACATTTTAGTACAATAATTTAGTATTTACTGTTTAATACTTGAGTAAAGGCCACATTTTTCAAAATATTACAAAAAGTGTAAGAAAATACACTTTTTTTCTTTTTTTTTTTACTGCTGGATGCCAGTTTCCGTTTCTGATACACTGTTATTGCTATGGATCATTTTACATGTTAGACTTTTTTTCTGATCTTATATACAGTAGATGCTCAAAATATTAAAACGTCCAAAAACAGTTTATGTCCTATCTCGATTTTGATTCAATATACAATCCCACCTGGATACTGCATATTTTGTAGCTAAAACTGCTAACCTGAAAGCCTATTTTTACTAAAGCCTATTTGTACAATTACTTTAGATTGAGTATCCTTTCCAAACAGTAATGCCTGTTCACCTTTACGTTTTACACCTGTATACTGTAATGATTTACTATTCCCTTTATTACTACTTAGTTTTACCCACAAGAGGCACCTTGCTTATTAGGGAGCTAAATCTACACCTAGCTGTACAGCCTAATGTCCTTATGTATCATCATTTGTACCCTTTATATGCTTATCTCTCTGTGGTATTTAATATAAAACAAATAAAACAGTACTGTACATTCTGCTGTCTTAATGCATTACAGTTGATCAGCTGTGCTTTAGATTTCATTTAATCAAGATCTTAAATCAAGCGAAAAAAAAATTAACCTTTAATTTGTGTGTTGCAAAAAATCGGATGACATTAACAGAAGACTTCAAGCACAGCAAATCGATGAGTCTCTTAGTCGCAATAAAACATTTGAATAGTGCAAACGTTTTAAAGAAGGCCATACATCCACGAATGATGATCCTGGCCCAGGTGGCTCTGCACTGCACTCGTTCCTGATAAACAGCACTTGCACACTACAGGAACTCAGCTGGGAGTTTTTGCTACATCACTGTACAGTCCTAATCTCGCTCCAAGCCATTTCCTCATGTTTGGCCTTTAAGGAGTTCCTGGGAGGCCAGCGTTACAGACATGAAGCAGTTCATCTGAGAAAACCTTCCACTCTGGTGGTACCTAGTGAAATGCTGGGATAAGTCCTTTAGTGTAGCACGGGATTATATAGAGAAATAAAAAAGATTTTATTTACTCTCACAACTGTGTTCTGTTTTTCTGCGGAATCAAAAGTCCCAGTTTGACTTGAACACTGCTGTTTATTTACAGTATGTTTATTGTATTGGAACATCACCAACAGGAAATAAAAAATTCCTGTCCATCACCCAAAAAAAAAAAAATTTAAATGAAAAAATTAATGTATGTCATGCACACTCGCTCCGCGACCGGCACGAGGACCCGGAAGTAAGACGGTCGCGCTTTCAGAAAGCATAAAAGGAAACAAGATGGCGCTTCACATCGCTCAGTCATTGAGTTCATTCATGCCTTCGCTCATTCATCTTCATTCATCTCTTCACCAACTATTTCGTGAGTACTCACCTATTTGGGTTGCTTCCTCGATTGAGTGTGTGTTGCTAGAACGCGGGTTTATTTGTGTAGATCCTTGCTCTTTTTGTAAGAGTGTTCTAAAAGTAAACGTGTGGTTATCCTGCCTGCTCGCGCTGTTTCCGCGTTTGGGTTTACCGTCCACGCAACACGGGCTAACTGCTAAGGCTGCTGTGTTCGTCCCTCGGTTGCTCGTGATAGAATGACTGAGCCAAAAGCAGTAAACCCAGCGGAGTTTGCTCGCCTCTGCGCTGTGGTTGACCAGCATGCCGAGCTGATCAATGAGCTCCGTGGTGAAGTCGTGTCTCTCCGAAAGGGGCTCCAAGACGTCGCGGTTTTGCGCCGCGAGGTGGCGGACCTGCGGCAGGAGAACGCGACCCCTCCGCAAGGCGGCTGTTCAGTCGGTTGTTGCCACGCCCCCCCGCAGCGGCGGCGGCGCCGCCCACTCCCCCCCCTTCTGACATTTTCATTGCTTTACCAGATAAGTGGGATGGCACAGATGGGAAGTGCAGTGTGTTTTTAACAGCATTAGATCTTGTGTTTGAGTTCAATTCCACCAGGCACTCCACAGACCGACTGCGCGTTGCACTTCTTGTCTCGTTGCTATCCGGGCAGGCAGCTGAGTTGGCCACGGCGGTTCTCAGGTCAGATTCGGACACAGTCTATTCATACGGAGAATTCACCCACCAACTCAAACTGACCTTCGAACATCCTGCTGCTGAGGTGGAGACTGACAGCAAACTGTACCATCTGCGGCAGGGTGGGTCGTCTGTGAGCCGCTACACCGTGGATTTCCGTACCCTCGCCGTGCAGACCACCTGGGGGGACTCCGCCCTCCGGACGGCTTACTACGTAGGACTGGCTTCTCGCATCAAGGACGAGCTCGCCGGACGAGAGCTTCTGGCTACACTGGAGGGTTTGGTCCAGCTCGCCCTACGGATTGACCAGCGCCTGCTCGCTCGTCTGAAGCCAGCCCCCCGCACCCTGCTGCCCATCACGCCCCTTTTTTCACATTCCATGCCCCGATCACCAGCTTCCACCACCACCACTAGGACGTCTGCCGGGTCTCCACCTCCCGCCGTGGTTGACACGGGAGCCGGGGAACCCATGCAACTAGGACGTGCCTCCTTGAACCCTGCAGAGCAAGAACGACGTTTTAGGGAGGGACTCTGCGCCTACTGTGGGTCAGCGGCACACCATAGAGCTATATGCCCTTCACGCCCGGGAAACGATCAGGCCCGGTGAGTCAGGGGGGCAGCTCACCGGGTCACCTCCATCTCGCCGCCACCACACCCAACATCTCGCGTCTCATGGTTCAGGTACACCTCCAATTTGGCCACAGACGAGTCAAAAGTTTTGCGTTCATCGACTCTGGAGCCGCCGGGAACTTTATTGACTCATCCTATGCCAAGAGATTGGGGGTGGAGACTGAGGCGTTATCCCAGCCGGTTTGAGTGACGTCCGTCGACGGTCGGCCCCTTTCCTCCAGCCCTATCACCACCCAGACTCGGCCCATCACCCTCACCATTGACCAACACCACGAGGAGATCCGCTTCCACCTCACCTCCATTTCCTCGTCACCCATCATCCTAGGATACCCCTGGTTACTCCAGCATGACCCTCTCATCTCCTGGTCTCAAAACCGGATCCTACAATGGGGCCCGACCTGCCTCGAACTCTGCCTACGGGCGCCGGCTGGGACATGCTAACCACCTTCTTCCGCATCGCCTCTACGACCTGGCGATTGAGATCCAGCCAGGCTCCACTCCACTCCGCGGCCGTCTATACTCTCTCTCTTCCACCGAGATGCGGGCGATGGAGGAGTATGTGTCCTCTGCTCTCCGTCAGGGTACCATCCGACCCTCTTCCTCGCCCGCTGTCACGGGGTTTTTCTTTGTAAAGAAGAGTTTGGGCGAATTACGTCCATGTGTCGACTACCGGGGGTTAAACAACATCACCCTAAAAAACCGACACCCGCTGCCGCTTACCAACTCAGCCCTGGACGCCCTCTCTGGTGCCACCATTTTCTCAAAGTTGGACCTCCTTGGAGCGCCTACAACTTGGTGCGTATCAGAGAGGGCGATGAGTGGAAGACGGCCTTCATCACCCCTACTGGACACTATGAGAGTTTGGTCATCCCATTTGGACTCTGTAATGCTCCCGCAGCTTTCCAGCTGTTCATCAATGATGTTCTCCGGGACATGTTGGGAAAGTGGGTATTTGTCTACCTAGATGATATACTCATCTACTCCCGCACCGCCGAAGAACACATCCGACACGTCAGGGCAGTCCTTAAGAGATTGCTCGCCCACCGACTGTACTGTAAGCTGGAGAAGTGCGCTTCTCACAAGCGCTCCACCACGTTCCTGGGTTTTGTCATCTCGTCCCAGGGTGTGGCCATGGACCCGCAGGAACTGGAAGCTGTAAGTCATTGGCCCCTACCCAAGACTTTCAGGCAGCTTCAACGGTTTCTCGGGTTTGTGAACTTTTATCATCGCTTTATCCGGGACTACAGTACAGTTGCAGCACCCCTAACCGCATTGACTTGCTCCTCATCTCGTCCCTTCCAACTCGACTCCACGGCCATCAACGCCTTCTCCAAACTCTGCCACCGATTCACCACCGCTCCGATTCTCCTCCATCCAGATGCCGATCAACCATTCGTTGTGGAGGTGGACGCCTCAGAGGTGGGCGCTGGGGCGGTTCTCTCCCAGCGGGGTCCAGACCAGAAACTACACCCTTGTAGTTTCTTCTCCAAAAAATTTAACCACACTCAGCAGCGATACTGGGTGGGGGACCGCGAGCTGCTGGCCATAAAGTAAGTGGGCATTGGAAGAATGGCGACACTGGCTCCAGGGTGCCAGAGAACCATTTATCGTTTGGACCGACCACCAAAACCTCAGCTCCATCAAGACACTAAAACAACTCAACCCCAGGCAGGCGCGGTGGGCTCTCTTCTTCGAGCATTACAATTTTCATCTATCCTACCGTCCGGGGTCAAAAAACACCAAAGCCGACACCCTCTCCCGACAACATGAGGGGGACGTTCCCTGGGCGGACCCCGCGCCTGTCCTGTCACCCTCCAAGATCATCGCGCCACTCCGCTGGGAACTGGAGACGAGGGTCCGCCAGGCGCAAGCCATGGATACCGAGCCGGCAGGTGCGCCGCCTGGACAACTTTTCGTTCCAAGGACCGTCAAGGCCCATGGGTCCACTGTCGGGGCACCCAGACACACAACGCACCCTTCAATATATCCAGCGCACCTTCTGGTGGCCCTCCATGGCCAAGGACGTCGAGGAGTTCGTTCGGGCGTGCCCAGTGTGCGCCAGGGCCAAGACCTCTAACCAACCGACACAGGGGGAACTCCAACCACTCCCAGTTCCCCGTCGACCCTGGACGCACATTGCCGTCGACTTCATCACGGGCCTGCCGGTATCCGAAGGGAAGATCGTCATCATGACGATAAAAGATCGGTTCTCCAAAGCTGTGCACCTGGTGGCCCTTCCCGGACTTCCATCAGCCAAAGGGACAGCCGAGCTGATTTTAGAGCACGTAGTCCGTCTGCATGGGTTCCCAAAGGACATCGTCTCGGACAGGGGGCCCCAGTTCACTGCACGGTTCTGGAAGGCCTTCTGCCGTCAGATCAATTCTTCCTGCAGTCTCTCCTCGGGCTATCACCCCCAAACAAATGGTCAGACAGAACGGGCCAATCAACAACTGGAGCGCTACCTGAGGTGCTTTGTTGCCGACCGTCAGTGCTCCTGGGCTCGCTATCTCATTTGGGCGGAGGTCTCCCACAACCTCCACATCTCCTCCGCCACGAAGCTGAGTCCATTTGAGGTATGCCAGGGTTTCCAACCTCCGATGTTCGAACATCAAGAACCGGAGGTCGAAGTACCCTCAGCCCAACAGTTGGTCCGAAGGTGTCGGCGGTCCTGGACTCAAGCCAAGGAGGCCATTCAGCACGCCAATACCCACTACACCTCACAACATCGCCGTCGACACCCTCCGGGAGTCGTACAACACAGGTGACAAGGTATGGCTCTCTACCAAAAATC
Organism: Clarias fuscus; assembly: GCA_030347435.1. Classification (NCBI taxonomy): domain Eukaryota; kingdom Metazoa; phylum Chordata; class Actinopteri; order Siluriformes; family Clariidae; genus Clarias; species Clarias fuscus. The sequence continues at coordinate 6,462,363 of CM059226.1, read as the reverse complement.
TAAACCTCCATACAGAGTCCAAAAAACTCTCGCCTAGATTCATCGGTCCATATCGCATCACCCTCCGTGTCAACCCTGTCACCTATCAGCTCCAGCTGCCTGCGGCGCTCCGGATTCACCCAGTATTCCATACCTCTCAGCTCAAACCCTTCATCACGTCACCAATGGTTACACCCGCCCACCCCACTCCTCCTCCCCGGATCATCGAGGGTAGTCCCGCTTACACGGTACGCCAGATCCTCGACTCGCGCCCTCGGGGCAGAGGTACACAGTACCTGGTTGACTGGGAGGGCTACGGCCCTGAGGAACGGTCTTGGATTCCGGCCCGGTTCGTCCTGGACCCCGAGCTCATACGGGACTACCGTCGTCGGGTATCCGCCACCCCAGGACCGTCGAGAGTCGGTCCAGGACAGGGGGGTACTGTCATGCACACTCGCTCCGCGACCGGCACAAGGACCCGGAAGTAAGACGGTCGCGCTTTCAGAAAGCGTAAAAGGAAACAAGATGGCGCTTCACATCGCTCAGTCATTGAGTTCATTCATGCCTTCGCTCATTCATCTTCATTCATCTCTTCACCAACTATTTCGTGAGTACTCACCTATTTGGGTTGCTTCCTCGATTGAGTGTGTGTTGCTAGAACGCGGGTTTATTTGTGTAGATCCTTGCTCTTTTTGTAAGAGTTCTAAAAGTAAACGTGTGGTTATCCTGCCTGCTCGCGCTGCTTCCGCGTTTGGGTTTACCGTCCACGCAACAAGGGCTAACTGCTAAGGCTGTGTTCGTCCCTCGGTTGCTCGTGACAATGTAAAACACAATAATAGAAAACAAATTTAGTAAAAGCTAGGCTACTCTTCGACTACCTCCTTATTTTATGGCGCGTAAGAAAGAATTTAAGGCGGTTTATAAAGGAGGTCACAATTTCACATCTTCTGTGAAACTATGCAGAAAGTCTCAGCATGTGTGCTGCCCAAACAAACGTTATTAAGTTCAGGAAGGCCATATTGCAGCATTGTGTGTGTCGTTTTAAATTCTATGAGTCCAATCTACTCGCACTCCTGCCGAGTCCCAGCTGGTGGGCTCTCTACAAGTGAAATCTCAGTAGGGCTCTCGTTCTCTCTCTCTCTCTCTCTCTCTCTCTCTCTCTCTCTCTCTCTCTCTCTCTACTCAAGCATACATGCCTGCTATTATATCCACTTTTATTTAATGCCATCATCATAATTTTGACAAAGTGAGATATATAATTGTTTATGCAGTGTTAACATTATTTGTATGTCTAAAATAAATAAAAGTCATTTTAGCAGGTGTTTCATTTCCTGCATGTTTTATTTCAACTTTTACATTGCACATGCAGAGGAGGATCCTACAGAGACCCCTACGGAGACCACATGGGTGGAATAAAACATCACAGAAAAAAAAAAAAGATACATGGCACATGAGTAGAATTTTTGTTTTTGTTAGAAAAAAAAATCTGAGGAAATAAAAAAAATAGAACATGGGATGCCAAACAAAAAAAAAAAAAAAACATCAGAGGAGAAGAAGTAGAAGAAAAAAAGGGACATGTGGCTGTGGTCGTCCCAATGAGAGAAGTACGTATACCTTCTTAACAACCCCTAAGGACTGTTTTTTAAATTTATTTTACATTTACAAAACAAATACTTATTCATTTAAATTGCGCAAACAAATTTAATGACAATTTTGTGAAACACCATTATTTCATGTTAACGCTTCGATAGAAAGTAATCCAAAACAAATCCGCAAATGAAAACAAATTAAAGTAACAAATCAATATGGATTTTTTTTAAAAAGGCCGGCTTATAAAAAGTGGAAGAGTTCATCTGTGCTGGTGGTAGCAGATGCTCTGGAACAGCTGAGCTGCATTAGCAAAAGCTTTAGATTCTACTCATTTGCTGTTTAGACATCATTTTGACATTTTCAGCAAGGTGGACTTAATATAATCAACTAAATATGAATCAACTGTGGAGCAAACATACTTGGTACATAATGAAGAAAATAACCAAAAGCATTTGTAAATTTTTGGTTTATCATGTAACTTTCCTCCAGTGAGCATCATTATTAATTCTTTTGTGTGTTTCTGTGCATGTGTGTACTGTACATCCAGGTCTGGAAAATGTGATTTCTTCATTTGGTGACTTGCCCATAACCGTGTATGTATTTAAATCATATCTTGCTACAAAAAAAAAAAAAAAAAAAAAAAACTTAGATGATTAAGCACTGAATCATGCCTCACCACTGTTTCTGATCCGCGTCACAGTTGCACTGGTGTTTGGGGTTGATGCAATTGTGCTCGATGCCACAGGAACATTTCTGGACGCCTGGCCCAGAACCACCCCAATAAAAGTGTTTCTCATTCCCTTTGCCAACCCACCATGTGTACGGAGTCCCATCTGTAACGTAAACACACACACAAACAATACTAATAAAAATACTTGGCAGCCAAAGATGATAATACGAAGGGTGTTCAAGTCAAACCAGGAAATACAATATGAAATTTCTTCCGAATTATATTATAAATTGATTGACATCTAAATAAGACTTCAGAAGCACAGTATGAAGATGAGATTCTTAGCTGCAGTAAAACATTTGAATGGTGCAGTCAGCGAGTGGAACACGAATTTGTGGAAGAGACGCATCTGTCTGTGGGAACTGTACACACAATCATTCACAAACACCACTTGCACAGGATCTCAGCTTGCCACATCCCATGTACAGTCCTGACCTCATTCCTAGCAATTTCCACATGTTCGAGCCATTAAAGGAGTTCCTGGGAGGCCAGCGTTTCAGACATGAAGTCATGGCTCAGACATACTGAGAAAATTTTATCTTGATGGTATCCAAGCGCTAATAAAACTCTGGGATGAGGATATTAGTGTAGCATGGGATTATATGGGGAAATAAAAGTAGATTTTACTCTCATACAGTAACTGTGTTCAGTTATTCTGCACAGTCAAAAGTCCCAGTTGGGCATGAACACCACACATAGCATAAAATATGAAGTCGATGGGACACGCACTGAACACTTAACAGAACAGGAGGTGTAATCATTCAGAAGGCAAATTTTATCACCCTGAGTAAATGTGCAATTATTATGCATCCTGTGCACACTGCAGCAAATGAAACAGGATTAATTTGATTAACTATAAATGTAAATCAGTACGAACTCCAGTGAGAATCTGATAGGAATAAAACACTGCCCCGAAGCCGAGATCATCCACTTTCAGTACAGGATGTTTTTGAAGGTGGAAAAAAAATGCAGCATTATACAGTATTCAACCTGCAGAATTTACCTTAAAAAAAGATGAAAACAGGTTTGTATAGTGAAGCTGAGAGAAGTAAATGCAAGGTCATCATCGTCTAGTCTATTCATAGTGCATATATTTATTATCTTTGCATTTTTATTAAAATAAATTAAGAGAGAATGGAAAATAGGGAAACAGTGTTTTCTTTTAAATTAAGGCAAAATCTTAAATACTACTACTACTACTACTAATAATAATAATAATAATATGTCTAAAATAATCTAAAATTAATACAGTACATGTACATTTAATTATGCATTACTCTCTTTGGCAGAGATTAGTGATCTATGGATTTTATCAAATATGTATCTGCAGTGTTTTCTACAGACTTGAACAAACCATCTATCTTGTTTAAACCTCTACCAATTACTAATGATGCGTAAATGTGTCATGGTGCACCACACGTTTATCGAGCATGAGCTTCATATCTTAATGCTCACTCAAGCTCATAATTAAAACAGGATTGCTGGATTAAAACAGGAAGGAGTTGTAGGATTGTAAGGGAAAAAGAACAACTACTACAGGCTACTACTGCACCATAAAAATGACCAACCATGTCTGTGCTGATTATTAAATATATGTCTATTATATTTCTTCTGGCCTGAAACCACTTGTTCCATTCTCTCCTTCATCACCGCAGTCTAATGAACCTGTAAGAAGAAACTCCCGTGACAATATCTCTATTGATCCACAGTGTGATGCAACTGATGCAACAAGAGTTCCACTTTAATCCGCCCGCACAAACTGATTTACACACCAGAAGCTCACACTGGTCTCCTCTTTCATGACTCAATCATATGGAGTTAACTGAAAATACAGCAACAGACAAAACGGCAGCTTTGTCATTCTACATGCATACATCTACAGTATACACTACCCTGCTTTATTTCTAAGAAATATTCTAATGGAAATTATTTTTAAGAATGCTGGCCAATAAGGTTTGCACTGTATCTGATGGAGAACATGTATCCCACAAGATTCAAGAAAAAGTTTTACTTTGATCTGAACATGAGTATGCACTAAGATATGAAGCTCATGCTCGATAAACGTGTGGTGCACCATGACACATTTACAGCATCCTTAGTTATGGGTAGAGGATTAAACGTGATAGATGTTTTTTTCAAGTCTTTAGAAAAATACTGCAGATACATATAAATAAAAAATAAAAAAACTTTGTAAATAATACTGGATAAAAAAAATGTCCCACATACACCACTAGTTTAAAACTGACATCATGAAAGTTGAAAATGAAAAAAATATATAAATAAACTTCCAATTTAGGTTTAAATTCACCTACAAAAAGAATCATTGAGTAGTTACACTACCAATTTACACTGGTTGTTCAAAAAAAAAAAAAAGTCAGTATGAGAAGGATCATTTTATTGGCCTGCATCAAGAAAAGCAAACAACTAAGGAGATTGGTGCAATACCTGGAATTGGGTTAATAATTGTTGAACACATTACAAAAACCTGAAAGGATCTTCCCAGAAGAAATATAGTAAAAATAATTATAAGCATTTCATTTTGCATAAAAAAATGGGCACACAGCTTTGTAATTTTTTTAATGATTCAATTTATATTATCATCATTTTTTCATATATACAGTCTTATGCAAAAGTTTAGGCACCCCTTGATAAATAACAGATTTTGGTGATTTTTTACTTGAAAAGATGTTAACACAGTCTCTCTTGGAAATGGAAAAAAAATTACAATGGTGCATAGTTACTTCTTGTGCCAAAAATTGACCAACAATAAAAAATAAAAACATTGTTATGGCACTGTGCAAAAGTTTGGGCACCCTATATAATCAGTACTTAGTAGCACATCCTCTAGATATCACAGCTTGCAAATGCTTTTTATAGTCAGTTAAAAGTCTTTCAGTTCTTGTATTCTTGGATTTTCTAGGCTTCTACTAGTTCTGTAATATTCTTTGGTCATTTTGCATGCACAGCTCTACATATATATGGTATAGATAATAGATAATGTACTTTTTTAAAATAAGTTTTTTAATTTATAATATATATATATATATATATATATATATTTTTTTTTTTTTAAGTTTATAATATATATAAACACTTCAATTCCCTAGCCTTCAATTTGCTAGGCAGCATAAACATCGGACTTTGCAGCAAAAGGTTCAGACTTACCCTATTCCAGCACAAAAAGCAAGGAGGCAATATTATGACCTGGGATTGCTTCAGGTAATCAGGTCCAGACTCATGTTATGTGGCAATAAAATTATGTCAGTTGACGACCTGAATGTACAAAATGACCAGGCATGGGCATATTCCAAGATATACATTTCTAAAGAGTGATTCTGGGAGCATAGGGAATCATTTGAACAAAACGTTAGACTGTGTGATTTTTTTTCTTTTTTGACCAGGCAGAATATAATCTGATATCTTTTTCTTTTCTTTCTTTCTTTCTTTTTTCTTTTTTTAAATAATCCATTTATAATTAATAAAGTGCTTTTTGGGTTCTTCTGATGTGACTCATCTCATCAAGAGGTCACAGCTTTCTATTTGTGGATTTGTCTTTCCTTTGAAGTTCACGCTGTATCAAACTGCTGGAAATTGCTTCTTCTGAATAGCCACCTGCAGGCAAACATTACATGATGGAATGGTGTAGGAGCACCCAGCCCTTAAGACGAGCTTAGGCACAAACACACAGATCGATCAGGGCAGCGATGTCATTCAGTAGGTGAACTCACCTCTTTGTTGCCATGCTGGTGTCATGCCATTCACCTATTCATTTTTCATTTCTTGCATTGTTAATGGAAGATATTTAGCTTCCCCAGGACTACATTATATACAGTAGCTGATCCTAAATTAGAAAAGTCATTCCATCTCAAGGCATGTTTTGAGACGTAAACGGAAAATGGACAACTCAAACAAAAAAACAATTTCATGGAGAGGAATCCACTCAGGATTTCACCACCTTGTCTAATGCAGAGCAAAATCTGTAACCTAGAGTGTCCCATGGCTACTAATTTAATTCATTTTAATAAATATCTCAGCACTTGGTAACACAAACTGCAGTCAATCAGCATGGAACAGTGGCAGAACATGGGTTTATTTTAATCAACACCTCAAAGAAGACATCCTGTCTAAACCCCACTCCCTCGTGCTTTCTGTAACTGTGGGTTCAAGTCTTATTAGCATAAGCACGAACTTGCTAGGTAATAATCCGTCTGACCTTCACTGCTCCAAAGCACCTCAGTAATCCATCATCGGCGTTATGATAATTAGCTCGGGCTCTTAATGATGTTCCACATTTGTCACAAGCTGAAACAATTCAACAATTGAAAATGAGGATTTATTGACCAGTGTTAATTAATCCTCATTTTGCGCAGTGAATAGGACATAAACATGTTTCTTTTGCTGTCTTTATACTGCTTTATCATGCAGCAACATGTTCCTTGACATAATCTACATTTTGAAAGGCATCAGGAACAAATGAGAGAGAGAGAGAGAGAGAGAGATGTGGCAGGATGGCAGAGAGCATGAAAAGGACAAAACACATTCTCCCTACTCAAGCAAAAAATCAGAAGCAGGGGCCATCAGGCAGGGAACAAGTGTAGTACATGCTCTGGGGAATGGGAAAACAGTTTGCGTACTTTATATGCATTTGTTGCAATGGTTATGAAGCCTTTTTATTCATACATTTTCGGACTGCATTAATCAATTTGCTGGCTTCGAGTCTGCTTACAAACATACTGGCCACTTAATAAAAACCTTTAATGGAAATGATAGAAAGCCATATATAATATATAATACAAAAGTTAGTTCTGGCCAAGTAATCTGATTGGACGAGATGCATGCCACAAGTGCTGATAATAGAGCACAACAGCACTGGGATGTTTAACTCCATGCCACATGTGTTCTAACAACCGTTAATTACACTAAATATGGTAAAAAATGGTACACTTAATACCGGAAAGAAATGAGAGCAGGTGCCTGCCAAAACCCTCTTTCAAAACCAGTCATGGAAGCACTTTGAGCAAGTATTATTAACGTTATGTTTTTGTCTCCTTAGTAACTTCTCCAGTTGCCTCTGAAACGTCCGTATTGATTTTCTCATAGCTAACGGTGCTACAAGGCTAATTAGCTTTTAACACAAGGCTGAATCCCAAATCCCTCTTTAGGCCCCATTCAAGGACACTACTTGCTGTTTGGATTAAGACATAGTCACTAGCTTTCCATTTAATCTTATTTGAGATTCAATCCCACAAGTGAGCTGATATTATGAAGTGGAAATATTATATGGGACTTGTGGCTCAGACAGTTAAGACTCTAGATTGTTGAATTAGAGATCTGAGAATCCAGTTTCCGGGTTACCATTATTAACCATTATTGGTTGTCACACCCTATAATGCCTAGCCTCTGGTCCCAAGCCTGGTTAAAAAAATAGGAGCGTTGCAGCCGATAGGGCATCCGGCTGAGCCAGGTTGTGTTCACATTGGATGGTCCGTTGTGGTGGCCCCTTGATGGGAGCAACAGAAAAAAGTTTTGTTAAGTGGAAATATTATAAGATTTACAGGACTGTTCACCACTTCTATGGTTTATTCACCTTAGCTCTTCCTAACCGGTAAGAATTTAAACCTACTGTAGGTTAACCCGGCAGCATGGTGGTGTAATGGTTAGCACTGACGCCTTGCACTTCCAGGGTCCGGGTCCGATTCCCGACTAATCTCGATTAACGTCTCTGCGTGCATGGAGTTTGCTCTTCTCCCTTTGCTTGGTGGGTTTCCTCACACAGAACCTACAGATTAGGTGAATTGGCATTCCAAAATTGTCGGTAGTGTGTGCATGTGTTTGTGCCCTGCAGTGGATTGGCAACCTGTCCAGGGGGTACCCTGCCTTGTGCCCTAAGTCTCCAGGCCCCCCGTGACCCTGAATAAAGGATAAAGCGGTATAGATGATGAGTGAGTGTATATTCAACCCATTACTTACACTAACTGTCAGTCTTAATGCTAGTTCCGCCAGTCAAAGAAGGGTAACTGTTTATGTGTTTACCTGTTATATAAACAAACAATCCATTATCTGTTCATAAAAAAAAGGTAATTGTGGAACGGTTCTTTGGAAGTAATATCATGCATGAGGTCATGCTGTTGTACTGAATATCAGTGTCTGGTGCTTATATTCACTACAACAGCACTCCCTCCTGTGTGATATTGTTTAATCATTTGACAACTAGCAGTTTTTTTCCCACCAGGTAGCAGTCCGCTTATCTTGAAAGTCTCTGCAAATTACTACCATTCAAGCACATCTCAAACAGCTTTGTTTGCAGAAGCGTCCACAACTATTAAATTGCTGCCTCAGATAAAAAGATCTCAGAAGGTACTGTAGCAAAAGCACATTGCACTGATGCATTTGGGTTCAGAGACAAAATACAGATAAAACAGAGACAAATACAGTAAGAAGAACAAAAAAATATATATAAGTGATGCTCTGGAGATTTGTAGTGAGTGCAGTTCATTCCAGTTCAGATTTAGTTGTTGACACGTCAGACGGTAGCACTCACTTTTGTTTTAAAGCCCAATTGCTTTCAAGAATTTTCTAAGAGATTTAGAACAGAGCTCGCTAAAACTCAGGTATATTGGACACCTCATCTATCATCATTCTCCATCAATCAACACACTCTACAATTTAGCTGATGAGAGATGTGCCTTAAAAGATTTTTTTTCACGTATTAAATAAATTTTAAAAATCTCAATTTTATACAGTCTTTACTGAGAGGGAGGGTAGGAATTAATGCGCTGTAAGGGATCAGCCATGACGATGGCTGATCACTCATTTATAGAATTTTTTCAGATTGAAGTTTATTCAGTTAAATTTGTTCAAAAATATAAAGAAATAAATTATATTACCACATGTTTTGTTCCCTTCACACCACTGCAAGTTGTTATTGATTATGACTTTTATTAGGTCAAAGAGTCTGAGACAGATGCAGTTAAGCATTTTTCATACCAAAAAAAAGAAAAGAAAAAAACTTCTATGTTATGATACTGATGGCAATGAAAGCTTTTTATACTATATATTATAATATATGTGTCAATCAGTGATAACATTAGCACCACAAAACAGTAGGAGTGCTCCGATCAGGATTTTTGGGGCCGATCACCAATCTCCGATCACTAGAAGCTGTATCGACCGATACCGATACCGATCACCGATTACAGGGTCCACTCGAAGGCTTATCATGTAGCATTACTTATTAAACTATATCTAACAACAGTGTAAATTAAGTATTGAAATTACAAGAAGTGGAATGTCATGAATTGACAACTGTATTTATTGGCAAGCAACATGTGCAACACGTCAACTTAAAACATAGCAGCCTGTGTTTGGTTAGTAATTGGGAACAGCTTAGAGCTTAAATAAAATGATGTATTAATTTAAAATGATTTAAATAAACAATTTATTTAAAATGCAATAAAATAGCAGACAAGTAGGACGCGAGTCGCTGGAAGTTCTGCAAGGACCGTTTAACATGTTTAAGGACATGTTTAATTTTTCATGTTTAAAAACTTGTTTAAAAATGAAACGTTTGACAAACATGTTTAATGGTTCACGCGGAAAGATGGAAATGTAATCACAGCGCCAAAACTCGCGGCGAATCATGATGAACTGTACTTTCGACCACCGCGCGAAACCGCGTAGGTGAGATAGCGGTATTACCGAGAGCTGAGTGTGTTGCGGCGCGCGAGTTTCTGAACTCTCCTGCTCTCTCAACTGTCTGATGAGGTTCGTGGTGTTAAAATGCTTTGGTGCTTCCCGCTTCGTGGAATTGTCTTGTTACACAGGTTGCCGATTACTAATGTATTGTCTCTTTCACACAACACGTAGAACTGCCAGACCGGTGAAGCCATTTTAGCAGCGCGCAAAAAAACCCAAAAATTGTCTCACGAGTTTTGCGTCATCTGATCAGCTTTTCTATATCGGCCGTTATAGAGACTGCCGATCAAACTTCCCAAGGCTATGATCGGCCGATTATGATCGGCGACCGGTCAATCGGAGCATCCCTACAAAACAGATATTACAATTGTATACTAGTAAACTGATGACATTATCATGGACACCTAATGCCCACCCAATGCCTACCCAATGCCCGGAAGGACAAAAGGCCAACTTGTGCATTCTGATCCCAGAGAAAAACCATTTATATAAAGCGATCTCGAGAAGTTGGTACACCCTACATCCCCTCTGCAAAGTCAGATTGGAGTGACACTGTGGGCTTTTGTCCGCTACTGTAAAACATTTCAGAAAGCCAGAGAGTATGAAACACTTTTAATAATCATTCCGCAAACATTTTGAGCATAACCGAGGGAACGCAGGTGACCACAGATTTTTTTTTTTGTCCCTTTTCAGAGAATTTCCTGAATCCCCAGGGAGAATGTTCACCTTTACGCCTTTACGTCTCACATCAGTAAATAGGATTGTCCTCAAGTGGTTTCTGAAGGTGACACTCTAAAAGAAAGGGGTGAGAATAGAGAAAGCATTTGCGGATTATCGCGGCTGTAGAGAGTAGCAGGGAGTCACAGAGTGAAAAGATTAGCCTTTAGACTTGCCGGAGAAAAGCTACATACTGTTCAGAACTGCAGGAATCTCAATTTCTTTCTAAAAGCATCTCAGGAAATAAAGTGGGGGGAGGGGGCGTGACAGTTTTTTTTTTTTTTTTTTTTTTTCACTGCAGGATAAAATGGAGGACAGCTTGGATAAGCCACACACATCTGACAATAAAACATGACCTTGTGCTTCACTGTGACATCACTTCTTTTTGGATATTTTTCTAATAACTCCCTGATGGAGGAAAATGAAGTGGTAGGTCATATTGTGATTTAGTAATAAGCCAAGGTCTTTTTATAGTCCAGCATTTCATCTGGGTTGAAATGCTTCCTACAACTGAAAAGGATTTTTCTTCTCTCTCTCTCGGCACATGGGCACGGTTGAGAAATACTGAATAAAATCTGCATATATTTTAGTCACACGATTCACAGAATTCAAAATACAATATTAAATCACTATTTAATGGAATACCATGATAGTGTAAATTCCCGTGTTGATCAAGCAAAGCAAACAGTTAGGCTCGAATGTGAAATGAGATACACACACATACATATATATATATACATACTGTGTATACATAACCATAGATATATGCTATTACATGATATGGTATTTACAAAAAGTATATACAGTATGTCACAAAAGTGAGTACACCCCTCACATCTCTGCAAATATTTAGTTATATCTTTTTATAGGACAACACTGCATAAATGACTCTTTGACACAATGAAAAGTAGTCAGTGTAAAGTTTGTATAGCAGTGTAAATGTATTGTCCCGTCAAAATAACTAAAAATACAGCCAATAATAGCCGAACCCCTGGCAACAAAAGTGAGTACACCCCTAACCCTGCGTTCACACCGAACGCGGCGAGAGCGTCAAAATGGCCGGAAGTCATTCATTTTCAATGAGAGCTGGCGGCGAGAGCGGCGAAGGGAGTTGAAATCAGCTCAACTTTATGGTAATGAGCTATGACGCGGTTGAGCGGCAACCAATAAAACAGTAGAATTCCTCCATTTGAGCGGATTCCGCGGAACGCAGTCCTGTAAACTTTTGTTCCGACGACATTAGTTCCCAAGCAAAATGGAGGAGAAGTTAATTATTGCGGTCTCTGTTTGTGTACAGGGACATTGACAAAAAAAAAAAAGATGCGTGGACAAGATAATAAGAAATATAATATAATAATAAAAAAATATAAATTAGACTAGCAATTCACAATGAACAGAAGCCATACCATACAAATGCCTTATAATTAGTTTATTTCTACAATACAGTTCTTTCTATCAATCAATTTCTTGTTTTCTTCCACATGTTGGTCAGTCTCCATAAGATCAAGAAGCTTGATTGCTTTGCGGCCCCTTTAAATACAAGAAAGGCATTCGGTCTACGTCAGAGCGGCGAAGGGAGACGAGAGCGAACTTTGACGCTCTCACCTCGTTCGGTGTGAACGCAGGGTAAGTGAAAATGTACAAATTGAGCACAATTAGTCATTTTCCTTCCCCTCTGCCATGTGACTCATTAGTGTTACACTGCCTCAGGTGTCACCAGATAGCAGGTGAGTTAAATTTGGTATAAAAGCTCTTCCACTCTTTCAACCTGGTGCACTGAAAGTTCAACATGGCACCTCATGGCAAGCAACTCTCAGAAGACCTAAAAAAACGAATTGTTGCTTTACATAAAGATGGCCTAGGCTATAAGAAGATGGCTAACACTCTGCAACTGTGCTGCAGCACAGCGGCCAAGACCATCCAGCGCTTTAAGAGGACAGGTTCTTCTCAGAACAGGCCTCGCCATGGTCGGCCAAAGAAGCTGAGTGCACGTTCTCAACGTCAGATCCAAAGATTGGCTTTGGAAAACAGACGGATGAGTGCGGCGTCCAGCATTGCTGCAGAGATTGAAGGGATGGGAGGTCAGCCTGTCAGTGCTCAGACCGTACGCCGCTCACTGCATCAAATTGCTCTGCATGGTTGTCGTCATAGAAGGAAGCCTCTTCTAAAGATGATGCACAAGAAAGCTCGCAAACAATTTGCTGCAGACATGCAAACTAAGGACCAGGATTACCGGAACCATGTCCTGTGGTCTGATGAGACCAAGATAAACCTATCTGGTTCAGATGGTGTCAAGCGTGTGTGGCGGCAACCAGGTGAGGAGTACAAAGACAAGTGTGTCTTGCCTACCGTCAAACATGGTTGTGGGAGTGTCATGATCTCGGGCTGCATGAGTGCTGCTGGCATTGGGGAGCTACAGTTCATTGAGGGAAACATGAATTCTAACATGTACTGTGACATACTGAAGCAGAGCATGATCCCCTCCCTCCGGAAACTGGGCCGCAGAGCAGTGTTCCAGCATGATAATGACCCCAAACACACCTCCAAGATGACCACTGGCTTGCTAAAGAGGCTGAGGGTAAAGGTGATGGACTGGCCAAGCATGTCCCCAGACCTAAACCCTATAGAACACCTCTGGGGCATCCTCAAAAGGAAGGTGGAGGAGCACAAGGTGTCAAATGTCCACCACCTCCGTGATGTTGTGACGAAGGAGTGGAAGAGGATTCCAGTGGCAACCTGTGAAGCTCTGGTGAACTCAATGGCCAATAATGTAAAAAACAAATTCTCTCTCTCTCTCTCTCTCTCTCTCTATATATATATATATATATATAGAGAGAGAGAGAGAGATTTTTTTAAATTATATATATATATATATATATATATATATAATATTGCAAATGGAAATAAATCCCAACAAACCCACATCATTTGTTTTTACAAGGGGCGTTCAAGTCAATCCAGGACTTGATGAAATTTCTCCATGAATGATGGCATTAAAACCAAATGACATTTACAGAAGACTTCAAGCATAGTATGATGATGAGACTCTTAGCCACAGTAAATCATAAAAAATTTTGCAAAGATTTTATATCCATGAATGACGATCCCGGCTCGGAGCCGTCCAGTGAAAAATTAGTGAGTGGATGCCTGTTCCTTTAAAATCGATGCACACCTTGTCGCCACTTGCAAAAGAGAGAAACGCATCTTTCTGGAAACTATACGCACAATCATTCATGAACACGACTTGCATGTTAAAGGAATTTGGCTAGAAAGTTACTGCCACATCCCTGGTACAGTCCTGACCTCAATCCAAGCCATTTCCACACATTTGGGTCATTAAAGGAGTTCCTGGGAGGCCATGATTTCAGATGTGAAGCAAGCAGTACTGAGAAATCTTTCTACCTTGATGGTATCCAAGCAATAGTGAAATGCTGGAATGCGTGCATTAGTGTAGTTTAGGATCATATAGTGAAATGTGTTTTTTACTTTCATATCTGTGTTCTGTAATTCTGCACAGTCAAACGTCCTGGTTCGTCTTGAACACCCCTTCATATTTTCTATATCTGCTGCTTTTTCACATTTGTAGATTAATGATAAAGGCATTATTCATCATGTCTGCGACTGGAGAGTGATTTCAGTGGGCGTTTGGAGATGTCTAATAAAATTGGTGGACCTGAACTAAGTGTTGTTGAAAAGGCAGATAAATGATTGATCTAAATATTTGGATAGTAATACGATCAGGAATACAAGCAAAACAAAGGTTGTCTATGAAACTAAGTGCATAAGAGGCAGTGTATGTGAGTGTGATGTCTGCATTCATTATGATGCAAATCAAAACGCATGCAGGCAACATCAAAAAAGGATAATCCAAAACTCAACTCGAAACCAAAACTTTATTTATTTATTTTTTAAATTAAATAACATATTTCAATGTAATAAAAACTGGAATAACCAATGAGACTATGGAGATGAGGACAGGACTAGAATCATAACAAAGCTACATGGGAAAACAAGCGGTTGCTCTACAGGGTTTACTCTTTGAAATAGGAATTCATGAATCATGAATCAAATGGAGCCAATTAAACTGAAGCCCCCTGGTCACTGTATCAAGAATTTCCCGTTGGACAAAGCCAGCTGGGCGAAACCAGAACCTGCTGGAAAGATTATATCACACAGTTGGATGGGACATGTCAGAAGGACATGATGTCTCCGACTGAAGACATATCCGAGCTTGTGACCCACATCAGGAACAGTGTAAAAAGAAATCAAATGAAAACTATAATGGAGTAAAAGTGAAGTGATAGACCCTTTAAAGAAGCCCTCCTTACTGGAAACTGTACTAAAGCATTTATGATACATTTTTCATTGGTCCCAGATTTATGCAGGATGTCAGGCTGAAAGCTTTTTACCCGGACCTTTGAAACTTTTCCTGCTGTTTGATTGTTTAACTGACGAGAGGAGGAGAATGTCAGATCACTAGGAGGCGAAACTAATTGCCAATAACAGGTTTCTACTTTTACAGTGGCATGTAGTGACACCTGCTAACATGACTAACAAGAAAGTACGTTGTGCCAGACAGAAATAAAAAGCAGATTAAAAAAAAAAAAAAAAAAAGCAACCCAGTGTATATTGATGTATGAGAAGACTTGAGGTATTAAATGATAAAGCTGTGTTAGTGAAACAGAAATGTTTAGTGTACGAGTTTAATTTTTTCTTGTTAACGTTTAACAAAATGAACATTAGGCTGTCCAGGTCATGGCCATATTATACTGCATGTAATAAAATGTATACAGTTGTAGTGGAAGTACGGTGACCCTAAAGGAGAGAAAAAAACCCGAAATATTTTACTAACGCGGAACGGATGAGTGTAGCGAGGAAAATTGGGCAGAGCAGAAACAGATAAAAACAAGGAAACTCAAGATATTATAAATTCTAGGATGTAAAAGTCCACCAAAGTGGATCAGCCACTGTCCCCGAGTGTGTGTGTGTGTGTGTGTGTGTGTGTGTTAGAGAGAGAAAGACGAGAAATCCAAGATTCACAAGGTGCTTTACTGCCATGACAAATATGATCATTCATGTTGCCAAAGCTCAGAATCAAGTCACAAAATCACAGAAATAAACAGAACAGCAAACGACAATAACAGATGATGGGTAGAAGAAAATAATTTCTTATTTAAAGGCTATGTGGGAGATACCGGAGTTCCCGGAGGAAACCCATCAAGCATGTGAGAGCATGCAAACTCCATGCACACAGAGGTGGGAATCGACCCCGGAACCTGGAGGTGCAAGGCGACAGCGTTAACCTCTAAGTCACTGTGTCATCTATTTGAGTGTTTTTATGAATATAAAAAGTGCTATAATGTTTTGTGTTTGATTAAGATTCCCTCTTTGGATAATACTATGGTATTGCCATCATTCATTCTGTTAATGCTCCAGCTGATGTGTAATTTTAACTGTAGTCTGTAAATGCACTTGAATGTCGATTTATTTTTATTAGAGTGTTGATCTGTTCAGCACTATTATGACTTCCAATTATTATCCCTTTTTTTGCATTTGACTGATGGCTTCACGCAGCTGAAAATGTGTGTTAATTTTAACTGGATCACGCAAATAGTATTTCTCCTCACTTGGAAAGAACAAAGTGGCAGAGCATCGCCGGCCGTAATGCACCCGCGTATGAAGGGATGGAGCTCGGAAATCCGGTTTCTCTAACAGACAATATGAATGTGTGAGGAGTTAGAAGTGTGTGTGAAAGTGTGTAAAGATGAGTGATGGCGTGAGTCTTCAGCTCAATGCCCGAGAGAAATAATTCTACCCAGAATCATCACTGAAACTGATTCATGACGATGCCCCTGACTAGATGTACTACATTAATAAATAACCTTGCATACATGAATGAATGCCAGAGCTTCTTTCAAAGACAATTAGTTGATATCCTCCAGATCAGAACTGAGAATTTAAGTGATGAGACACAAACGGATTATAGTTGGAGAACAAAATAATTCAATATAGGTATTTTTGTAGGCAGTACAGTGGATTTCTATTCACTATATTTTGATAGAGAAGTTATTTGGATGAAAAACTGTGTGTGGGGAAAAAAGGAACAGTAAATATAGCTGCAAGGATTTTCTTGGCCTTTTCTCTGTCAGATGAGCACTTCACAAACTTCACACGTAACAAAACATTCAAACAGCTTCTCCTGATCCACCACAAAAAAAAAGTAAAAAAAAACATACACACACACACACAACATGCCCGAGGACAGAACGGTTTCTGTTTTATTGCCTTCTCAAAAAAAAAAAAAAAAAGAGAAAAAAAAAATCCACAAGCTCAACACCTTTCACATGCAGATGGGGAAAAAAATGTGGAAATAAAAATGGAACTCTTACAATGGTGTTTTTTAAATCCTTGGACATATACTGTGTATAATATATATTCACATATAGTACATACTGTATTGTAGGTCTACAGTAAAAGCATGCCTATGGATAATTCTTAAGATTTATGCGTTTAAACTAAAAAAAAACAAAAAACAAAAAAAAACAGTTAAAAATATTCATTTCTTCTCACCTGAAAAGCACACCCAACCCGGATCATCTGGCAGTGAAAAATATGCAATCAAGAATTATGTGAATGGAGAAAATTGATCACATAGAACTCAGTGTGCGGCAGCATATGGATGAAAACGTTTCAATTTAATTACCGTGTCTGGATGAGCTTCTAAGCCCAAAACAAACTCTGAATGCCTTTTTGTCAGTTGCATATGCATGTATTTTAGCTTAATTCATATAAATTGTGGGTTTCACAGCAAAATGAGATAAATCCACTTTTGCGGGGAGTTTTGACCAGATTGTTTTTAAAAATGTTTCTGAAAAAAAAAAAAAAAAGTACAACAAGGTTGATAAAAAGCATAAACGCCAAAAAAGGAAATCGTGCCAAAAAAAGTGTGATTTTGTATCAGTTTGCAAAATTATTAGAAAAAACTAAACAATTCACCTTAAACACCTTAAAAGTTTTAAATAAAATTTAAGAGGCAAAGTTTACCTGAGCATCTATATTGCAGCACAAATACTGTTGCTTTCTACACTTTCTGAGAGTATGGGTAAAGGAAACAAAAAGATTTCCTTCCTGCTATTATCCCAGTTCCTCCACTTCGTCTGGATTTCACATAGGGGGAGAAAAAGATTAGAGCATTTACTGATATCAAATACCAGCATAGTGAAGCTACAGTACAAGGTTTTGTACAAAAAACTAAGGGTAATTGATTTCATCGTATGAAGCAAAACATGAAGCATTTTGTTTAACGAGGCCAATGAAAAGGTTTCAGGCTACAAGTAATAATTTGCTTTTATGAATTCGGTGCAAACCAAAATAAACGCAGCCAAAATCTGAAACGAACACAAATCATGTCACTATTCAACCGGAGCAGGAAAGCGAAGTGGATTAAAATAATTCACTTTATGGCTATTAAAATGCATTGTCTGTTTCCTGCTGCCCACCTGCTTCATGTGCTGACAAGTTAATGAGGAAGTATTGACACCTCAGTGTGAGACAAAGTCATTTGCTGGAACAGCTGCAAATCATAGCGAGTGTCTGAAGAACAGCAGATTAAAACCCATGCATTTAAAACCCCTGAGTTCATCTCGCAGCGGACGTATATAAATATACAGGGCAAGAATCCAAGGCCACAGCCACTAATTGTTTTGGTGGTACACAGGGGATGAATGGCTGGCTGAAATTTTCTCCCATCCATTTTTCCTGCTTTTCACCTCTTTGTTGGCGCTGGATTTTTCCCCCCATCTGCTTTTCTCTTTTGTTGTCGTCCTTCATGCCAGTGGGCTGATGTTTGGCAGGAAGAGATCTGTGGCTCCCGCCTCACAACACACATTACAGGTGGCAGATGAATTTGACAAATGAGTTCTCTCTGGTACGGGGAGGGAGGCCAAGCAATTGTGTGTCCAAGCTAAATGAAAAAGACAGTACCACAGTAAAACACTACCACACACACACACACACACACACACACGCACACACACACACACACACACACACACACACACACACACACACACACACACACACACACACACACACACCGTGCCAAATCCCTGCAGCATTGCATTCATCACAGCTCCATTTCGAACAAATGCAAAAAACGCTGTTGCATAGTGTCTTCAAATGACTGCTAGATTTTTGGATTTCATTTCAGTCCGCCCATCATGGGAAGCTGTAGAACAACTAGGGCCTTGCTTAACATGTGGCTTCTGCTCAAAATGAGGCTTCTTCCCAGCTTTTTTTCCCCCAACCAGGATCTTTGGGCCAACATGCATCATGGATCCTTGCCCTATTAGATGCTCTTGACCACCGTGGGGCTATTTTCTTTTTGTCAATATATATATATATTTTTATATAAGATGGCACAGAAAGAGAAAAGGAATAGATTCGTCTCACAAGGTGGGCTTTTTATATGTTTTTTTATTATTATTATTATTATTTATTTTATTTTATATGGTTTCTTGTTTATTTTATAAGGGATGGAATGGACGTGCAACAGCCAGACTCCTATAATGAACTACACCTCATCCATCCATCCATCATGGAAAGACTTAAATGCTGTCATGCACACTCGTAACACGACCCGCACTAGGACCTGGAAGTAATACAGTACGGTCGCATTTCAGGAAGCATAAAAGGAAACAAGATGGCGCTTCACATTGCTCAGTCATTGAGTTCGCCCATGCCTTGTCTGACGCTTTGGCCGACTATTCTTTGAGTACTCACCGATTTGGGTTGCTTCTTTGATTGAGTGTGTGTTGCTAGAACGCGGATTTATTTGTGTAGATCTTAGCTCTTCGTGTAAGAGAGTTCTTAGATAAATTGCGTGGTTATCCTGCCTACTCGCGTTGCTTCCGCGTTTGGGTTTACCATCCACGCTACACGGGCTAACTGCTAAGGCTTCTGTGCTTACCCTCCGATAGCTTGCGACAAATGCTTTTCTGCTCATCTTAGTTGAAAACAGTAGTTATTAGGAAACAACCGATTATCTGCACGGCTGATTTTCAGCCGATTTTTAGGATTTTTTTAATTCTCAGTATCAGTAATCTTTTTGGATATTTTGTTCAGCGCAAGCATGCCTTCAGTCAAGTCTCTGTCATATTTGATAGTAACAGAAGCCGGAGGGCATGCTGAGCAGCTGTGCATTCTGCACCCCAATCTGGTGATGTTGAATTGGGACTACTTCTATTTTAGTTCAGTTTCCTTTTCACTGATTTCAATATTTTACTTTATTGACTTTATAAACCTTTAGGATCTATTCAATTGTAATTAATTTATCATCGCATTGATGGGAAAAGTGTTTGAAACTAAAAATAAGCTGACCAGCTTTAATGTAACCAGTGATAGTAGATAGTAGTTCCTTTAGAACTTATTTAACTGCGCAACTTATTAATACAAAGAAATAATATTTTGTAAGGTTGAGCAAGTATCTTACGCCTTATTTACGCCAAGTTGTACTTCTTTCATCGCCGGCCAAAGACACTCCCTGTTCGGTAATCGGAAAGTGAATCACAAAAGAGAAATCAAAAAAGGAAATCGGATAAAGATTAAGTTTCAAATTCTTCAGGATTGTTATTTTGGATATCTCCTTCATTAGCTCTCCCTTTTTATTAGTGCCATGGTTTAGTAAATTATGAGAAAACATGGTTTTAAACTTCCCCCAGGAATAATACACATATCTGTCCAATCATCTTTGAAGGTTCAGTATTCCTACTCTACATTACTTTTTTTATGGAGTAAGTCATGCTGTGTCACGGTTTTGCTTGTGTTTTGCGTGGATTTGGGCACTTTGTACTGTAGGTGCATTACCATTGTTTAGGCATACAGTACTCTGGTATACACGGTAAACTATCATATTGATTAAAAATGTAACTTTTGAGTGTTGTGCATAGCCACGCCCACCTTGAAGGATAGAGTCTTAAATAGATCCAAAAGAGTCTGGCACGCAAGTGCTGATACTGTGCCTTCTACAGTGCTTAAAATTTTGATTTCAGTTATAGCACAGATTTAATAAATACTGAAGAACTGATGTTTTTATTCAATTTTGTTTCAGCCAGTTTTGCATGATACTGTGACATATTCGGCTGGACAGACATAAAGACAGAAATCTTTCAGAGGCTGGTTTCTGTTCCTCACATCATTAAGGTATCATTAAAAGAGCGAGTTCTGACGAATGTACAGACAAAATCTCTCTTTTATTTACTTTTTATTTACTTATTTATTACTTATTATTTTGATTTAATTGGTCCGTTAGCATGAACTTATAATAAGGAGCAAACACAGCATAGTGTCCTCACTAGGCCAGCGCTAGACAACCTTAGCCCACAGATTCCCAATCCAAATTCTGCTTATTTTAGTATTCTGCCTGCATTAACAAACCTACTTATTCTTTGAAAGGGCTGTTGAATAGTAAAGCTGTGAACGGTGCTTTAACCCTGCGCGAAAATGCTGCGGATTCATTTTAGAAATATGATGAGATCGTTTGTAGTTGCTAGATTGTCTCACAGCATGGTAGCATTAAACATTACAGCATGTTAGGTTAAAAAATGAGGGAAGAATCGCTTGAATGTGCCTGCTGCACCTTGATACGTTTATCCTTGAGACACCAAACAGACACAAGCATGATGGCTGGGTTTGATGTTCTCTGGTTTATTTGAAAAAAAAAAATTTGGACAAATGTCCTGTGTCACATACACCAGTTACATTAAGGGTAACATGTTCTGGGAGAAAATACAGTAGATAGAAGCTGCATACATATCCATCGGGACACAGACTGTAGGAAGTATTGCCATATACAGTAAGGATGATCTTTAAAGGAAAAAACAGAAACTGCTTAGCCAAAGCTCTTTTAAGTGTGTCCTTTACTACTTCGTCCAGCTGACTGAAATCAGACACATGACAGACGTAAAGCAACGTCTCCGTTTGTATCTAAATGCATTTTGGGATTTGGGAATTCTGGAAGACAGAAATGTTCTGCAGCCCATGCACTGCTACAAAATGCTTTGTTCGATTTGCGAACATGTGAGTTGGCAATAACCTCAGACCCATGCTGTTTTCAAATTGCGATAGACTTTTTAAACTGTTCAAGTAATGGCTCTTCTCAGCAGGATTTTCCTTCGTGGCAACATTCGGAGTGGTGACATGAACTTGAATAAACGTTCATTTCGTACTCACCCTGCTGTCTGATCCTCTCAATACAGATGGCATTACTGTCAGGGATCTTAACATGGCAGTTTTTCTATTAGTCGAAGGTGCAGGGTGCAAAGGCTTCTGTGACATTGGTTCCATTCGGAAATGTGCGGTTTTGTGCGGAAAATAGCTTTTTTTGAGATGTGTCACATTTAAACTAACAGCTAAACACTCATCATGGCAGAGAGATTAAAAAAAGGCCCATGACCTACACTAGCTTCTGATGCAGGCTATTCGTTATTTCAGCATAGTCTGTCATGCAACAGTGTTTCAGCATTTGGATCTAAAAACATTTGTAGACAAATGTCTGTTTTTTTTTTTTTGTTTGTTTTTCCAGTAAACTGAAGCTGATGACTCAATACTCAGATTTTTACCTCTTTTCCTACTGTAGTTTTTCATTTACAAACGCTCTTGTTAAAAACCTGTTTTTTTTTCCCACCTACATCTGCTTCCATGCTTTGCCTGTTGGATGGCTTTGCCCAGGAGGAAGCTTTTTCCCTGAAACAGGGCCTTCTGTCCATCATTGAGATTAGACCAATATGGAATTTTGCTCAGAAGGAGACGCAACAAGGTACGTCTATGCACCATAGAGATTTTTCCAGACGGGACTTTAATTTACTAACATAATACTGAGAATAATTAATTAAATATAGTATATTAATAAATAAGGCGACACGGTGGTGTAGTGGTTAGCACTGTCGCCTTGCACCGCCAGGGTCCGGGTTTGATTCCCGGCCAGGCTCGATTCCCGTCTCTGTGTGCACGGAGTTTGCATGTTCTCCCCGTGCTTGGTGGGTTTCCTCCGAGTACTCTGGTTTCCTCCCACATTCCAAAGACACGTAGGTTAGGCTAATTGGCATTCCCAAATTGCCCGTAGTGTGTGAATGAGTGAGTGTATGTGTGTACCCTGCCATGTGCCCTGTCTCCTGGAATAGGCTCCAGGGCCCCCGTGACCCTGAATACAGGATTAAGCGGTATATAGATGATGAGTGAGTGAGAGAGTGAGTGATATTAATAAATATTCCCAGTTCTGTGAGCATGTAGCATGTTCGCCCTGAGCTTGGTGGGTTTCCGTCGGGTTTCCTTCAACAGTCCAAGAACATGTACAGTAGTTTAGGCTAATTAAATGTTCCCAAATTAACCATAATGTGTGAATGAGTGCATAAATGTGTGCTTATGTGTTGGTGTCTTGTGATGGATTGGCACCCTGTCCCTCACCGTGGCTCTCACAGACCTGTAAGTTCTTCTTTAAGAGGCTCCGCTGTCCTCCACTCGTTACTGGTATAAATGGCATTTGCTTGAACTATGGCCAACACCAAAGAGCTGTCAAAGGACACCAGAAACAAAATTGTAGACCTGCACCAGGCTGGGAAGACAATAGGTAAGCAGTTAGATGTGAAGAAATTAACTGTGGGAGCAATTATTAGAAAATGGAAGACATACACGACCACTGATAATCTCAGTCGATCTGGGGCTCCACACAAGATCTCACCCCGTGGGGTCAAAGTGATCACAAGACCTGTGAGCAAAAAGCCCAGAACCACACAGAGGGACCTAGTGAATGATCTGCAGAGAGCTGGGACCAAAGTAACAAAGGACTCAAATACTGCAGTTCCAGGCGTGTCCCCCTACTTAAGCCGGTACTTGTCTGAAGTTTTCTAGAGAGAATTCGAATAATCCAGAAGAGGAGTGGGAGAATGTCATATGGTCAGATGAATCCAAAATAGAACTTTTTGGTAAAAACACAACTTGTCGTGTTTGGAGGAGAAAGAATGCTGAGTTGCATCCAAAGAACACCATACCTAAGTACTGTGAAGCACGGGGGTGGAAACACCATGCTTTGTCGCTGTTTTTCTGCAAAGGGACTAGGACGACTGATCCGTGTAAAGGTAAGAATGAATGTGGCCATGTATCATGAGATTTTGAGGGAAAACCTCCTTCCATCAGCAAGGGCATTGAAGATGAAACGTGGCTGGGTCTTTCAGCATGACAATGATCCCAAACACACGGTCCGAGCAACGAAGGAGTGGCTTCATAAGAAGCATTTCAAGGTCCTGGAGTGGCCTAGCCAGTCTCCAACCCCATAGAAAATGTTTAGAGGGAGTTGAAAGTCTGTGTTGCCCAACGAAGGCCCAAATCATCACTGCTCTAGAGGATATCTGCATGGAGGAATGGGCCAAAATACCAGCAACATTGTGTGAAAACCTTGTGAAGACTTACAGAAAACGTTTGTTATATAACCCTTTGTTGGCAATGACAGAGATCAAAGTATTGAGATGAAATTTTGTTATTGACCAAATACTTATTTTCCACCACAATTTGCAAGTATGTTTTTTCAAATGTGATTTTCTAAAAGGTTTTTTCTTATTTTGTCTCTCATAGGTATACCTATGATGAAAATTACAGGCCTCTCTCATCTTTTTAAGTGGGAGAACTTGCACAATTGGTGGATGACTAAATACTTTTTTGCCCCAATGTATTTGCAATGTAGTGTTGAGAAATAGTATTTCAGGGTTCATGAAGAATATTGTTAAGCCACAGAATCAATCAAGTATAAAAAACATCTTAAAATCAACTTAAGGCATGAACCAGTATGAAACAGGTGCAGATGATGACAGATGATCAGGCAGGTGATTAGTTTACTGCAGATGCTGAACGCTGAGTGGTTGCAACAGACGAGAGGGGCAATGAGGTTGCTGCTGAGGATGTTACATAAACGTCCATTTTTATTTTTTATTTATTTTTTTTATTATTAGGTACTTTCACAGTAAAACATTTGTTCAATTTCTTGAATTTAATCTACATTATTTAATATTTAATATGAGGGGACGTTTTTTGACAGTACTATAGGATGGATGGATGGATGGATGGATGGATGGATGGATAGATAGATAGATAGATAGATAGATAGATAGATAGATAGATAGATAGATAGATAGATAGATAGATAGATAGATAGATATTTTTATTTTTAAAAATAAGTTGTGCTCAAGAGGAAAACCTCTACTTTTGATCATCTGAGAAATTTCCTTTTGAATATAATACAGTATAATAATATCTCTGATGCACGTGCCTGAAATTGCATCTTTATTGATCAGACTAAGCAAAGCTCACACTGTCAATAAAGATATTGCCAAGCGCAGTGAATTCCCAAACCAGAGGTAATTTAACCACAGCTGAAGAGAATCCTGGTGATGTTAGTGGAACGAAATCACTGCTGCAGCACAAGCAGATTTTCTAGCGCAACAAACACCCAGCCGCGTCCGCCTCTACTTTCCGACAAAGAGCAAATCCAAATTAAATTTCCATCTGCTGAGTTCTGTCTGCTTTGTTTGTCCCAAGTTAATGAAATGTTCCCAAGCAGCAATTAACAATTTGTGCTGATGCACACATGGCTCATTGCATCATTTGGGGAGAAGCACAGTGTTGAGGAATGAGCTGTAAAGGGTAATTCCGACTATGAAGTACTAAGTTAATGCACATTGTTAAGCACTGTATTAATACACACAGACAAATCACAGGATTGGATCAATGTGCTTATTCTAATACTTTATCTTTTTTGTATTAGCAACTTACACAAGATGCTAATGCATTTACTGCTTTAAAAATACGAACATGTACAGTATGTCACAGTATATTCACTACCCGGCCAAAAAAATGTCACATGCTCTTAGTATTCAATTGGACCACCTTTTGGTGGAATACTTTCGAGAAGCAACTCCAAACTACACTACCCCATCAGGCTGGCATGGTAGCCACTAGGCATGTGCCTACAGTACTCCTCACCTTGATCCACACCTCACATGGTACTGTAAATCTCATAAGACTCATAAGTCCATTTTTCATTATTCCAAAGTCCATTCTTTATGCTCCCGATCAAATTGGATTGGAGCCTGTTTTTTCTGTTAATTGTTACTGATGAGTGTTTTTTTAAGCTACACAGCTGTTTAGTCCCAGTCCCTTGAGTTCTCATTGCACTGTGAGGGGAAAAATGTTCTACTGTTACTTTTTTATTACTTGACCTCCAATGATGATCATTCACAATTTTTTTTTTTCCAAATACATTTTTATCCTTCAGGATGATGGTTCACCACAATTCTTTCAGGTTTTAATAATGCATTGGACAGCACTTAACCCATTTTCGTAGTCTCAGCAATGTCCATAGTTTTTTTTTTTTTTTGCTTGATCCAGGACACTAATTTGACCCGTTGACCCGTTAAAACATTTTAAATCGCTGCAGCAATTATCCAAAAGAAGGCTCATAACTATTTGCTTAGTTAAATCCAGGAAGTAACTTTTTTTTGGCCAGACAGTATACATGGGCTTGAAGCAAGTGTTAAAAATATTCTACTCATAAACAAATGCAATAAGTCCAACAAGACAAAGTGTCATCCTATTTCCAGTCTGAGTCACAGTAAAAAAATAAAAAAAAAACAGACATGAAGGCAGCCATTTGCATGAGCTTCCATCTGCCAGCACACACAAACAAAGCTGACCATGATGATAAAGGAGCAGCGTTTGTTGGTAATAATGAAGCAGCTTGTGTTGTGTTGAACCATCTGGAGCACATGTGGCAAACTGCAGCCACAAAGCACAATCAACACTGCTGTCCCCCTGGGCATTCATCACACAAGAGCAAGACAAGACTCCAAACCACATTATTATTATTGTTATTAAACATCTGCCACTTTAAGCAGGAAAAATTAAGGTTACATTGACAATTAAAATACATATAATTTAAAAGGAGGAAAGGCACCTTAGTTAGTCAAGCAAAAATAGACAGTCATTATCCTTTTTGTGAAAGGTTACTTTTGACGGCATGACCTTGCAGTCCCGCATAACGTGTGTGTGCGTGTGGTATCTTAAAATTCAATTTTATCTAGCTTAAGCAAATTTTCTGAGAAGAATAGAACAAAATCAGCATCCAGATGTGCTTGAAGTTGGTAGATAAACCAATCAGCCGTAACATTAACACCAGAACAAAACATTTATGTATACAACAGTATGTGGTGACACTATGTGGTACTGTAGCAGGATCATGGGCTCACCCAAGCCAGTTCCTCCAGTCCGAGCCCACAGAAAACCCAATGCAGCACAATTCATAGAGTTGGTTACGAAGGAAAGGCACCAGTACACCCAGTGTAGGGGAACCAGACCAAGCCTGCCAATCCGGCCTCCAAACCCCTCCAGATGTCAATCCAATCAAGCACCCATGGGATGAACCAGACAAATAAGTCCAATCCATGGAGGCTCCACAAAGCAACTCACATAATCCAAAGGATCCTCTGCCAACACACTCCAGAGGTGTACTTAATACTTTACAATACTTTACATAATATTCCAGCTGTAATTGCATCCTATTTAATGACGGTGCCGGAGGGACAACACTTACAGAAGGCAATGTACGTCAAAAGGTCCTGTTGTTTTTCATAAAGCAACTTCAAAAGGTGAACGGATGACATCACAGGAAGGAATGTAATGAAAAGACGCACCAGGCATACACTATTTGAGTTGTGTGTCCTGTTTTTGTCCTCCATTCTAGATTATTAACTTTGTGCCAGAGGTACAATTTGACACTTAAATAACCGTAGAAACGTCTCATTAAGGCAAGTGTCTAGCATTATTCATGCAAATATACAATTTCCATGACACTTCATTTGAAATCATAACATAATGTGAGCTTTAACTAGCTTGTTAACATGATATGGGGCGCAACCTCTAGCACTTATTCAGGAACGTTTTAAAAGATCTACAGCATGCCGTATTTGAGCCCTTAATAAAAAAAAGTACATGATTAACATTAGGAGTTCGAGGACAAGTTTGTTCCTCTTGAGATTCTGAGCTTCTAATTAATCTGACGACACATACATGCTACCAGGCAACGAACCAAAATCATATTTACAGAACCGAGTCTTCTTATGCTTCTGAAACTTGGGTCATAGAACCAAGTGTGAGATTGGATCGCTAGAAGGCAAGCACGGGACAGATTTAGAAAACCCTGGCGAAATGTTACGTGGTAGAGATACGTGTATAATATGAACTAGGGAGCGATTTGTAGATATCACCTGTACAAACTGAGAGCACTTAAAAGTATTAAAAGTATGAATTAAAGTAATATGATTGAATTAAATTATTCTCGTTCCTACACCGGCGACATAAATGCGACAAGCAGACGACAACCGCTGATCGACGCACTCGGCACACTTTTATAAACGGCCATCATTCAACCAAAAAGAAAAGAGTGTCGGCATGGTTATTAACGATTAGACACAAGTTGGAGACAATAAGAGATAATTAACAACTGACGGTCGATTGTCTGCAGATTGATGACCATAAACAACCGACAGGCAGAGACAGGCGACGTATTGAAAACCATTATAAAAACGATAGGATGTTCATGTCCATTCTCAGTTCTTTTGTGGATGTTTCCGAGCCATCGTGTGTCACATATGGACATAAACTTGTACAAATTAAAGAAGAAAGTTGTCTAACTAAATTGAAAGAAGATTACCAAACAAAAAGAATGAGAAGAAGAAAGAAAAAAATATTTTGGGTTCATCACTGGTAAACTAGACATGTGCATCCTCATGAGTGAAAGCCAACAAGAATCACAAAATTATTTTTAAAGCTTCATGCATGGAACCAGCCATGTGTCTCTCCATGAATTAATAAAACAGAATATGTAATAGGGTGTCCATTTGCCATCAGTAACCTAGGACACATACTCTACTCGCACACCCTCTCTATCTGTACCTGGAGTGTTGAGTAGACGTGATAAGCGGCAGGTGTAGGTGATGTGTTGCTCGCAGTGATCTGCAGCCTCAGTAACGGCGCTGATCTGCTCCATGGTGGCGCTGTAGTTCAGCTGCAGCACGGTGCGTCTCTCCCTGCTCGAACCCGATACGGCTGTCTGAGACGGCAGGTTGTTGGTCACCGTCGTCCAAACCTTGTCCTCTGGAAACACAGCACGATACTGTTAGGGAGGGGGGGGGGGGGGCGCTCCAATATGGTGCCACCGAATATGTTGTTAAGTGTGGGAGCTCCAATGCAGGAATTAGAGGGAAGCATTGAGGCGTGGGGTGATTATGTGTACTTTGGCAGGGAATAATCGGTTAGGGCAAGCACCTTTGCAGCACCAAGGTAATGGCACTTCTACGCCACTTTGAAACTCGGGAATATTTTCTTCTGTGAGGAGGGACGCGCTTATGTCCGCATGTACCATTTATGCTTGGGTTCCCCTCCTTTGGAAATGAAAATATTTATTGATTTATTTAATTTTTAAATTTTTTTTCACTTTTCTTTTCTCATTTTCTTTTCTTTTCACTTTTCTCAGTTTCTTTTCTCTTTACTACAGTATATCTTTTCACTTTTCTTTTCTCAGTTTTCTTTTTTTTTTTTTTTTTTTTACCAAAGCGCCACTCCCAGACCTGGTGCTATGTAGAAGTTCACACATAGTGTGCTGGTTTCTGGGGGGGATTAAATAATCTGCTTTCGGATGGATTCAATTAAATAACAGGTGTAGAGCGTTTTCTCTGATTGACAACATGGCGGGGTTGCCTAGCAACCGTGCCCGTCCACCAATCTGCCGCCTATAATTCCACCTTGTCGTCCGCAGATTTGCCCGCCGCTCGGACGGCCATGTTACAGATGCGGCGTCATGCAGAGTTTTGCAGCACCGTAATTTCCAAGAAATTTGTATACATTTGTATTTAGAAACAAGAACAAATAAAGAAAAGTGATTAAAAGGGAACATGATGGTTCTGTACAATCATTCCTGAATGTTGACATGTTTGAGGCAGGGGTGGTCTAATGAGCCAGATCAAAATGTGCTAAAAAGCATTATCATTACAAAAATCATTACAAAAATTGCGTTTTTGGCAGACTTTCTCCAAACCCTTCTTAGCAGCATCAGATTCATTAAATCATTGTCACAATTTTAATAATTAAATCAAAATGAGAAACTAAATGCATGACAAATTATCCTACAACCCCCCCCTCTCACACATTTGTTTTCTTCGTGTACACACACTGGAGACCCACCTGCTGGTCTAAAAATGTACTAAAAAAAGTACATTTGCATAATGTGCTGGATCAAATCCTATACAAAATGAAGGTGGATGCCATATTGTTAAATAAGTAATTATCTGACTCTATCCCTCTATTTTTGCTTATCCCGACTCATTGCCCCAAATATCTATTAAATCACATATTACACTTTTCCGCTACTGATACTTTCTTCGCTGTCCTCCGCTGATAGACTGAAATCTCTGGGCTGCCATTGCTGATTGATGACATCAGTTCCTTACACATATACTGTAAGAGGCAAAAAGTTGCATGCATTCTGATCTGCCTGTTCTTCAAGTCACATGACCACATATCCATTATACAGTATAACAGGGAACTCATATGAAAATGACAAAATCAGCTCAGACAACTCTAAAAAGAATCAGAAAAAAAAAATCAGGTAAAAAGACAATTTGAGTCTTTTGTAACTGGTTATGTGAACGTAGCCTAATTTTGTATCAAATCTAGACAGCAAGGTTCTGACTGTTAAATTAACACTTTACAGTGTTTTTACTGTATATGTCTAATTGCACACAGATTAAAAATTTTAAAATTGATACGTTAACATTCTGGGTATAAAATAATATAAAATGGTAGATTTAACTGAAATTGCAGACCCCTGATTTACAAATTTAGCAAATTGTATTTCTTTCATTTATGCACAATGCAAAAAAATCATAATTATGTTTAGCATTTCGAGAAATTCTTAAAGGAATTGAAAAAAAAATGTCGTAATATCCTGTATAGAGTTATGACAGCAAAAGCATTACATACACTTCAAACACACAGCCTTAATTACTGTTAATAATTTACAAGTGGACTTTTGACCTTTCGTGCATAAATCACCTGTCATGTTGCAAAAGACTTTGAAGGGTCCTAGAGGTCCGCTGCCATCAGGATCGATCCAGTAGACATCGGAATATTTCCCCAGATGCTTATAAGCTTCGCACGACTGTTCATACAGAGCTAGATGGAAACAGACATGATAAGACTGAGCAAAAGTTCTTTTTTTTTTAATGAATACGCATCATTTCAGCAATTGCTTGGTTTTAACATACTCTTACTCTTCCAAATAGTAAAATATTTTTTATTCCAGGCAGATCAGTGATCATGAGATGCGTTATATGTTACATAACAGATTCCCACTGTGAATACGATTGCAAAATCAAAAAGAGGTCCTGGTTAAATGTGAAGTGATTTAACTGTGGCGTGGGTGGTAACATATAGATGTGATCTTTCATGCAGACTCTAAAACAATAGATTAAACAAGTCGCTGCTACAAAGGTTAGGCCATCAGTAAAGATAAATAAGGAAATGTATCTGGAGCCTCCTGTTCTATCATATCCTCCGTGTTGCTATGATTATAAATAGAGGTTTCAGCACACCATTAAAAAAAAAAAGAAGAAGACAGCTTTGTTTAATAAAAGGTGAGACAGGATGGCATCTTTGCAACAAACCACAGGCAGACTGCTGTCGCTGACGAACGAAACCCTTCATGGAGAACTCCTGTCTCAGTTATCTGTAGAAGGGGGTATTTTAAATGCCTAAATCTGAGTTGTTGGAAAGCTGATATGTTGATTATTTACTATTATTAATAATAATATTAATATTTATTAATAATAAATAACAATAATAACAACACTTTTGACAATGACATAAATATTAATTTTCACAAAGTCTCCTGCTTCAGTCTGTTTAGATCTTTTAATCAGATGTTACTACGGTATACTGAAGTACAATTACAAGCAATTCATAAGTGTCTGAGGCTTATGGACTCTTATGTTAAGTTTATGGAAAGAGCAAATGTTTGCAGTGTTGACCCTTCTACTATATTTCAAGACCTCTGAGATTGGCCTGCTGTCAATCAACTTCTTCGCCACATCTGATGGCAGCCTTAGTGGGATTAAGGTCTGGGCAGGTTCCTGGCAGTGGACCCACAATTTTGATGAGCCACTTAGTTATCACATTTGCTTTATGGCAAGGTGATCCATCATGCTGTAAAAGGCATTGTTCCTTACCAAACTGTTCTTGGATGGTTGGGAGAAGTTTCTCTCTGAGGATGTTTTCTACTATTCTCTATTCATGGCTTTGTTCTTAGCCAAAATTTTGAGTGGACCCATGCCCTTGGCTGAGAAGCAACCCCACAAATGAATG
Source organism: Clarias fuscus (assembly GCA_030347435.1). Taxonomy (NCBI): domain Eukaryota; kingdom Metazoa; phylum Chordata; class Actinopteri; order Siluriformes; family Clariidae; genus Clarias; species Clarias fuscus. The sequence goes on along the minus strand of CM059226.1, from coordinate 6,430,190 downwards.
GTCTCAGGATGCTCTACTCTGGGCATGACAGCATTGATGACCTACGTACATACATTTCAAGAAAAGCAGCAGAAAAGCCACTTCTCTCCAGGAAAACCATCATGGACAGACTGGTATTCTGCAAAAGGTGCAGGGATTGGACTGGGGTAAAGTCATTTTCTCTGATAAATCCTCTTGCTGATTGCTTATGGCATCCAGAAAAAAAGCTTATCTGGAGAAGAAAACATGAACGCTACAGTACTCCCCAGATCTCACTTTGATCGAGCAGCCATGGGAGAAACAAGTGCAATCAATGGAGGCCCAACGTCCTGGTGCCAGACACCATAGCCCAAACCAAGAGGTCTTGTGGCGTCATGATCCAAGTAGCCAAGTACCACCAGGTCTTTCGAATGTGGGAGATAACCAGCATAAACATGCACACAGACCAGAGGAGAGATTGGACAGATAAATGAGGACTCCATTTTTGCAGGTTTGAGAAAATGTATTTATTAGATAAAGTTTATGGGTGATCTAATTATAACTTTGGTTCTACAGGACATACTTGAAAGCCTAAATGCACAGTATAATTTCTGAAGCCTCCTAATAGACACACACCAGCAGGACTTCAATGTAAGCAGTAGGTTAAAACAATTATTTTTAATCGGTCGTTGACCAATGCTGTATAGTCGGCGCAGATCCATGCCGCTTGAATTTTAAGGGTTAAACCCTCAGCAGTATAAAAATGCTGTTTCATAATGCCCGTTATTTTCACAGCTATTATAGGCAGGAAAACACTTTACTGTACTTTAATATGAAATGCATTTATATTTTTGCTTTTTGATGACTCTGCCATGGCGCTGCAGGACTAAACTGGACTGATGCGCTCAGAAGAGAGAGATTGAATGTAGAGCTCTGCTTGCTAAGAAAATTTATTGGTTTACGAAGAGAGATAAGTGTGTGTGTGTGTTTGTATATGTGTGTGAGTAAGAGAAAGAGAGAGGGAATGTATTGTAGAAACCCACTCACTAAGATGCTGAATCTAAAACCCCACCCACTAAAATGTTCAATGTAAACCCCAACCCAAGAAAACTTAAACTTTTTTCAGCTTTAACATTTTCCAAAAATCCACTTAATGTATTGCTATTTTAGTTCCCAAATAGCAATCTCAGAGAAAAAAAAAAAGATTCTATATACATATTCTATATACCTCAAATACTATATTTTGTATAAAAATACTATATAATGCGACTTTTGTTGCATGATCTGATTTATATATATATATATATATATATATATATTTTTTTCATTTTGAAATGCACGATGAGGTCTTCTGTTATTAGATCTGGCAAAACCCATACAAACACCCCGAGTTGTTGAGAGGCCAATCTAAGAAAAACATTTCAATAAGTCATGGGTAAATGCTAGTCAGAGGTGGGTAAACAATATTTCAGAATATAGGAGGTGCAAAAACATGATTTACTGTATGTGCATTATAACCTCCACTACATCCCCTGTTTATCTAGCTAAGTTATGTCATTAGCTATATCTACACAAGTTGCATGAATTAACTTGTTGAGTTTCATAAAGTAGCTTGTTAAATTGGCTGCTAATTAAGGGTTGTAATTTAGTCAGTTGAAGCTAACTTGTTAAACTTTGAACATATATATTTTTAAGGTACTAAGGTCTTGTACATTAATCTATTAAATTCGCAATTTTGTTTATTAGCTTGTTTAACTTGATAATTAATTAATGGTTGTAATCTAGTTAATACAGTTTGCTAACTAGTTTTGGACTTAGAAATTAGTTGTTAGATTAGCCAGCTAGTTATGCTCATCACAAGTTGCTTGAAGTAGTTACATTTATTACATTAGTTTGTTCAATTAGCAAGATAGTTAGGATAGTTAGATAGTTATGCTGTACTTTAGTTAAATTAGCTACTGTAGTGTGATTAAATTGTTGATTTGTTTTTGCTAATTAGCTTGATTAATATGCTAGCTAATTAAGGTTGTAATTTGGTTAATAAAAGTAGCTAACTTTTATGGTTTTGAACATTAGATTAGTTGTTAAATTAGCTAGGTATGTAGTTGTGTTGTACATTAGTTACATTAGTTAGCTGACTAACCATGTTTTGTAATTTAGCTAGCTAATCAGCCAGTTAGCTGATTGTTGAGCATTACATTGTTAAAATAGTTACTTGCTGATGTAATTTTAATGGTGTTACTCAGTATTCAGTTGTAAAACGTAATTTTAGGTTTGTCTGGAATATTTTCCTGATGGCTGATGGCTTAGAGAACTAGCAAGTCCTGCAGGATCAGGCATTATAAATGTGATCTTTGCAGCAAATAAGGAACACCTAACTATTTAAGTAGAATTTCAATTTTTTTTTATTTGACCCATTACATAATGTTTATCAGTGCTCATTGCTTACCATACAAAGACAAACAAGCTAAATCTCCCACTTCCTTTACTGCTAATGACTCACTCTGTCATGGTGATGGATGTAAATGAAGGTTACACAAAGGTGAAAAAGAAAATCCCATAACCTATTCAAGAAATAGAAACCTATTGCTAAGACTAATGTAATTAGCACAAGTAAGTATATAGCATATGTATAAAGTAATTACATACACATATATAAGTACTTATATAACAGCATATACTAGTATTCAAGCTTGTTATTACTTGTCTAGATCAGGGAGTCATTTAAAACTTCAAAGAAGTATGTGCTTTGAGAACTATTACTCAGAAATCACCGAAGGTACAGTATAGTGCAGCTTGGAAGGAGCTGCAAAGAAAATGCCATGTTTTTCAAAAGTAAGCATACATACGCATGTGACAGGTGGCTCCAGTATACCCAGTGCCATCACAAGAGCAGGTGAACATGTCCCAGGTCTGAGTGCACCTTCCTCCATGCTCACAATAATTAGGCAGGCACCTAAAACATGACAAAAGATCATTAGAGCAGAGGAACAGCAGGTTACATCAGTCTCACATCAAACATAACTGCCTCGTGGTAACAGAGGCAAATTAGCCTCCATCCATGGAGGAATAAGTGTTTTTAATTTGAATAGTTAACTCGGATCCAAGACTAAAAAAAAAGAAAAAAAGGTATATGTTAATGCAGAGTTTGCGATTTATATGGTGTGGTTTTGTGTATCAAGACTGGCTTTTATTTATGAAAAAATATAAAAAGGTGTACATCAAGCAAACCTAAAAAAAACATTTTTTATAAAGTGATATTCATCACCACAGCATGACTTAGAGTATAATATCAGCACGGCTTTGATGTGGTCATGAGCACAGCATGAACTTGAGTTTGATATTGCTAAAATAAAAAAAATAGCTTTTATACAACAGTTCCACAAACATGACATCAGGTGTGTTTTCTTGCTGACGTTTTTCTGTGACTGGTTTTGAATGGTTTTGGTAGGTAACTGCTCTCTCCTCAGTACTGTGGAGCGTACCCACCTACTCTCACCTACTGTGACACGGACGCTTACATTTAATTAAACGTCCCAGTGCTTGTCTAATCAGATTGCTCTAATGGAACTAACTGTTGAACTAACAGTTATGAGAAGTCAGATTTATTCGAACTATGTAACTTGAAATGCTACAGTAGATTCTGATCTTGGACTTGGAGTTAAGAACATAAACTATGTCAAACTATGAATCAATTTATAGTAATAGCTTTCCCTTCAACTTCTGACTATGAGAATTAAATGTTTTAAAATTAAATAAAACATTGACAATATCTGATTAATTTGACAAATCAAAATAGTGCATTAAGAGCATAAGAAAGCTTCAGTCCTGTGCACACATTGCAGTTACATGACCTCAATTTAGCGCCTTACATTTGCTAGCACAAAATTAATTATTTTGTAATATGCGTTACAAACACAGAAATATGATGCATTTACAATATGCTAAACGTCAATACTCCTTTAAGATCACTGAGCAACAGTCTTTTACTTTATCTTCAGATTTTTCTTTGCTGTTATTTCAAAACATATTGCATTTGAAAAGAAAGAAAAGACAAAAAAAATCTGTCTCCATCTTCAGTCAGCAATTTCTATTCCCAAGTTTAAAAGTAAGTGCTTATGCTTAAAGGCATAACAATAAGCTTGAGAGTTGCATGATCTAAAACGCAAGCCCAGAAAATTGACTCAAACATGTGTGGAACCCGACTCTGAATACACGCAACTTTTCTTTCCCCTACATTTTGGACCTCCTGTAAGTTGCCGACTCTTAAAGACACAGAAAAAGAAGATGATGTTTTAATTAAATTTATTCATCCAGTAGATTTTTTTTTTTGTCCAAAAAAGTCATGAGTCATGTTGCCTTCTATTTTTATTCCGCATAATAACACCCACTTCCATTTGCTCCCAAACCATGAAAAAGAACACATAATGACTCTATAATTATTGTAGAGAGAGTACAAAAAGGGGAAAGACAAACGATGTTTAAACTAGTCACACCATAACGGGTCTAATCTGAGGAGCTGTTAATTTTTTATTTTTTTTAAGGTTGGTAACTCTAAGTGAACTCCTGCAGCTGAGATAAGTTTTGGTCTTGCTTTCCTGGGAAGGACTTCACGAGAGCCAGTTTCATCATGGTGCCTGATGCATTTTGCAAATGCACTTGACAATACTGTTCTTGCAAGAACTGTTCCAGAACAGCTGACCTTTGTTTCATAGAATAACAACTTTTCTGAGTCAAACCCGAGTCAAATAATAGAGCAGAATAAAGCGTGAACCCAAATTAACGGCCAGTCCTATTTCAGCTAACGCTTTTGGACTTTTCTTGTTCTGCCACATTCCCTGATTGTGTTATACTATATGTTCTGTTGGCCTTTATTTGAGGAATATGTGGATTAATTTGGTTAAAACCCCAACCATCTGCTGCTGGAGTGCTGGAGCTCAGTGGGAGAGTTTAACACCACACATTCATTGAACACAGCACGTCTAACACCATGACACTAAGGCATTATAATAAAGACAAAGTTACACCCTGAGAATGTTTCTGTAAGGTGAAAACCATCTTCGTGTTGATGTATGGTAGAAAAAGTAGCTGCATAGACAATTTTATTTTTTAACGACTTAACTCCTACTTGGTGGCGTGGTGGCATAGGGGTTAACACTCCAGGGTCGACGGTTCGAGTCCCACCTTTGGGCCTGTGTGCATGGAGTTAGCATGCTGTTCCTGTGCTTAGTGGGTTTCCTTCTGGTACTTTGGTTTTCACGAAAAGACATGCAAAATATCCTAAGTGGCATTTTAAATAGCTTGGAACATGTAAGTGAGTATGTGTTTGCGTGCTTGTGCTTTGCATTGGATTGTACGCCCCGAGTCCACTGGGATAGGATCTAAGTCCCCTGAAACCCAGAGCAGGATGTCTCATTCTTTTTTTTTTTCTCTTTTAGTCAAGAAGTGGAATTAGGGCTCTGTACATGCAAACTAAAAAGTGTGTCAAATGGAAATGGCCATTAATGCCTCATTAACAAAGGAGGCCTTGGTAATCATGACAATGCCAATGCCAAAAAAAATAAATGGCCAGAAGTTGAAGAAAACAAATTTGCCAATGATCTCAGTGAGGGAGGGGTAATACAATCTTTCTCTGCTGTCAATTATAGGGACATTAGGCAGTTATGGTCATCAGTTCATGCATGTGATGGAAATGGGTGACTTGCATGCCCAATAAGACAGCATGAGAAGCAGGTTGAAAGGATGTGCATTTCGAGTTGCACAGTTCTCAGAGAAAGTATGTACAAAATAGAACTGAACCCTACCCGATTGGTAACTATTGTGTAATTTACCAAATAGGTGGGTGGGTGAGTATAAACAGACACGGACTGTCAGGAATGACAATGGGTGAAACATTTTAGTTGCACTGGCTATCTGCTCAGTTTAAACGACATTGTTTGTGTCTGCAAGGAAAAATGTGTCTCTGTTGTAAAGGTCACATCAGTAAGTAGTCCCTTGTCTGTTGTAACTGCTGTTTTCCTTTCTTGCGCCAACTTGTTTGCTGCATTTGTCTCCAATCGGCGTACTTCTCCACCTCATGCAGTCAGCTGCATGGCCCTCTCAGGCCTAAATGTCAATGTCTTCATATCATGCTTCCAATGATCTTTGTAAGACAGTTGTGAATGAGCAATGATTCTTTTTCCAGCATCCAGCTCTCCATAAATTATGTTTTGGGTGATTCATGTGGAGGACATGGACCATGGAAAGCAACCTGTACTGAGGACATGCTTGTAAGGCCAGCACAAGACAGGACAGACCATGTCACTGGAAATTCTCTCTTGCCAGGATATTCCCAGGATAAGACAATAAGATGAATGCTTCTTATGTGGATGTCTGGTACTGTATGTAGGTAGATCCCATCTGTTCTGTGCTTCAGGAGAAAAGGAGCTCAAAAAAGCTGAAGGGCTCAAAAATGCTGAAGGCGACACAGTGGATTCCCTGGAGTAGAGATCAGAATAGTGTTCTACCAATTTTTCTTAATCTATATGTGATAACGTATCCTGTGGTAGGATTTAAGGAGGTATGTATTACTCTCTCTTGAGAACTCTTCGTTGATTCCCATTTTTGTTCCTCTTTCTTTAATGATGTATGGGTGATGCTACAGTATTAATGCAGAGTTCCCCTGTTTCTGGAATCTCTTTGGATGGTCTGTCGTAAGAGTGAGTATGCATAATGTTCTTCATGGGGGCAAGATGTGATCCAGCTGGTGCCAGGGTTTTGTCCCTGGGTGTTGCCACAAAACCTTGTCTTAAAAGAATTTATTATCAATGCATATAGTACATGGTGGTAAGTGTATAGCTTGAGCACACGCTGACTGTGGCCATTAATTCTGCCCACACATTCTGTCATGATCTGAGCCGACTCTGGCACTGAAAATGCATCATGCACTTTTTTCCACTTTATTCCAGTTTTTTTTAGACAAAATGCACAACTTTTATTAGTAAGACATTGAACAATGGAAAGTCCTCTATACTAAAGAACTTCTCATGGTAGACAACTTACTAACGTTTACACAGGAATAACACTTCAGACTCCATAACATAAGTACATTACTTCCATAAATGCTAAATAAACATTTGCTTAAAGAAAAATTCACCACATCAATATTGCTATTAAATAATAATTTTTAAAGACTTGTAAATTATTAACCCTAGATAATGTGGCATGTTCTCTACAAGGAATTTTAATGCAATAACAGGCAAAACTACCACTCCGCTGTTAGGGAACATTTATCAACACCTGACCAGTCACATTTGAGAATTTAACAGTGCTTAAGTACAAGGGTGAGTCAAAAATTATCCGCACTCTGGTTGTAGAATTTGTTTAAAATGGAAAAATACATAATCTCTGTGCATCTGTCAATACGCAATAATTTTTCCTCATTTAAAAATGTTCATCCGAAGTGAATCCTTGTCCCCGTATGGCTGCTTTCAGGGGACCAAACAGGTGAAAGTATGATGGAGCAAGATCAGGACTACTGTACAGAGTGGATGCTTTAACGCCTCAAATGATATTTTGCAGAATGTGGACATTGTTATGCCAGATTACAGTCCTCTGCGTTTAATCTTAAATTTTGCCCTCAACTCCTCAATGAGCATCTAGTGTGATTGTCTTGATGAATCCATATCTTCCCACCAGTAATAATTCTCTGTAAGAACCTTTTACCTTCCTTACAGTAATAAAAGAGAGATCTCCAAACTATTTTGTTTATACTCCTCCATGTGTTGTTTCGGCACCAGGTACAGTACACCCTCAGACCACACAAAAAACAAATAAGTGCAAATATAAGTCTTGTTTCGTGCAAATCACAAGAAGGACTTCCATTTACATCCAGTTATAAATGAACTGATGTAATACGTTCACATGTGCACAGCTGTGACTGGGGAGACAGTAGCCTTGAACAGAAAGCGCTGATAAAACGGAAGCATTAATATAAGCAGAGTATGGATAACACACTAGTATAAGTAAGATTCGTAAAAATTAAGATTTATTGAACCTGGTGGGATTAAGCTAATTTTGTTAAGAGAAAAAAAAAACTAAACTTATTTATTATTTACTTGGATTAATTGGATTAATTAATTGATTGAGTGAATTAGTGATTGAGTGATAATCATGTTAGTACAATTTTTAAAAGACATCTGGGCTGGATATCATGTTTTTTCCACTAGTTACTCTGGATTACCAAATGCTGGTGCTGTAATAATAAAATACTGTGGAACCTCGGATTTCGAGTAACTCGGTTTACGAGTGTTCCGCACGACGAGCAAAGATTTTTAATAAATTTTGACTTGAAAAACGAGCATGTCTTGGTTTACGAGTTTTTGACAACACCACACACACACACACTACACACCCAGAGTAAGTCACACACATACACGGCGCCTGCGCGCACAAACGGAAACACTTATCCGTTGGGATTTATTTAAACTTTTTTTAAAGGTAAAGTGCAGGTTTATTTGTTTTATTTTTACTTTATATATTGTATTAATTATTTTTCTCTATTTATTTTTTTGGGGCTGTGGAACAAATTATTTGAATTTTCATTATTTCTTAGGGGAAGATTTGATTTGGTTTACGAGTGTTTTGGAGTACGAGTCCGCTTCCGGAACGAATTGTGCTCGTAATCCAAAGTTCCACTGTAATCAAAAAAAGAAAAGAATCAAGCAAATCACGCTGATCACAGGTTCTCTATCCTGGTCCTAGAGTACCAACCTATCCTGCACAATTGTTTTTTTTCCCCCCCTGATTTTAACACCGGCTTCGAACAATCAGATAACTCCAGGACCAGAGTTTGGAACCTTAAAGTTTAAAAAGCTATATAAAAGTTTAAAAAGCTATATATGTTATTTTATGTTGTGCCAATGCTATGGTTAAGTACACCTACACACGTGGACAAAATTGTTGGTGCCCTTCGGTCAATGAAAGAAAAACTCACAATGGTCACAGAAATAACTTTAATCTGACAAAGTCATAATAAATAAGAATTCTATGAATGTTAACCAATGAAAGTCAGACATTGCTTTTCAACCATGCTTCAACCTAATTATTTAAAAAAATGAACTCATGGAACAGGCCTGGACAAAAATGATGGTACCCCTAATTTAATAGTTTGTTGCACAACCTTTTGAGGCAATCACTGCAATCAAACGATTCCTGTAACTGTCAATGAGACTTCTACACCTCTCTGCAGGTATTTTGGCCCATTCCTCATGAGCAAGCTGCTCCAGTTGTTTCCGATTTGAAGGGCGCCTTTTCCAGACGGCATGTTTCAGCTCCTTCCAAAGATGCTCAATAGGATTGAGGTCAGGGCTCATAGAAGGCCACTTTAGAATAGTCCAATGTTTTCCTCTTAGCCATTCTTGGGTGTTTTTAGCTGTGTGTTTTGGGTCATTGTCCTGTTGCAAGACCCATGACCTGCGACTGAGACCCAGCTTTCTGACACTGGCCTGCACATTTCTCTCTAGAATCCCTTGATAGTCTTGAGATTTCATTGTACCCTGCACAGATTCAAGACACCCTGTGCCAGATGCAGCAAAGCAGCCCCAGAACATAACAGAGCCTCCTCCATGTTTCACAGTAGGGACAGTGTTCTTTTCTTCATATGCTTCATTTTTCCGTCTGTGAACATAGAGCTGATGTGCCTTGGCAAAAAGTTCCATTTTTGTCTCATCTGTCCATAGGACATTCTCCCAGAAGCTTTGTGGCTTGTCAACATGTAGTTTGGTATATTCCAGTCTGGATTTTTTATGATTTGTTTTCAACAATGGTGTCCTCCTTGGTTGTCTCCTATGGCTCAAACAACGACGGATGGTGCGATCCGACACTGATGTTCCTTGAGCATGAAGTTCACGTTGGATGTCTTTAGAAGTCTTTCTGGGCTCTTTTGTTACCATTCGGATTATCCGTCTCTTTGTTTTGTCATCAATTTTCCTCCTGCGACTACGTCCAGGGAGGTTGGCTACAGTCCCATGGATCTTAAATTTCTGAATAATATGTGCAACTGTAGTCACAGGAACATCTAACTGCTTGGAAATAGTCTTATCGCCTTTATCTTTAACATGCTTGTCTATAATTTTCTTTCGAATCTCCTGAGACAACTCTTTCCTTCGCTTCCTCTGGTCCATGTTGAGTGTGGTACATACTATGTCACCAAACAACACAGTGACTACCTGGAGCCCTATATATAGGCCCACTGACTGATTACAAGATTGTAGACACCTGTGATGCTAATTAGTGGACACACCTTGAATTAACATGTCCCTTTGGTCACTTTATTTTCAGTATTTTCTTGAGGTACCATCATTTTTGTCCAGGCCTGTTCCATGAGTTTATTTTTCTAAATAATTCTGTTGAAGCATGGTTGAAAAGCAATGTCTGACTTTCATTGGTTAACATTCATAGAATTTTTATTTATTATTACTTTTGTCAGATTAAAGTTATTTCTGTGACCATTATGAGTTTTTCTTTCATTGACCGAAGGGTACCAACAATTTTGTCCACGTGTGTATATCAATCTTGGCAGCATCGCACGTGAGCAAGTTTGTTCTTGGCCACTGAACAGATTTTCATCTCTATTTTCTCTTTGACTGAAGGGGTTTGAGAACGCAGTACCAGAGACATGGCCTTGTCTGCTTTATCTTATTACTCGCTGTGCTTACTGTAATAGAAAGTGACAGTTATATAAAGCAGGCAATAAAAGGAGAATAATAATATGTGGTTTAACATACAGTCAGCTAATCATGGTAAACAGACCACACACACACACACACACACAGTATGCTTTCGTAACACACTTTTATAACAACAAGCTAGTTAAGATGACTGACTGTCCTTTTATTGTCAATCTAAAAAAGTCTATATTTAAAAAAAATTATTTAATAAAGTAGTAAAAGAAGTGAATTCAATTCACTGTGCATGTATTCCTGTAACAGATCTGATCTTAAAATCTGCTGGGTAAAGTGAACTGTGAACTGATGAAGAAAAACCGAAAACCAATTAAGTTGAAGTGGGCAAGTTTTCTCTATCTGAGTTCTCAAAATTAGTTCACCTCTCAGCTGATTGAGTGGTATTATTCTAATCAGTCTGAAAAATGATGAGATTTCAAGCCTTTTTATTATCTTCATATGAGCTTAGTTGTGAATTTGACGTTTGCAGTGGGCTGGGCTGCGGCGCGAGGAGTGTTATTGCTATAATTCAATATGCACACAAAGCAGCAAGCAATGAAATGTTGATGCAAAAACACTAATCAATAGCCACATTTTGATGAGCTACAGTTGTCCAATAATATCAAATCTTTAGTGCAGCACTCAGTAATTCATATGGCCTAGAATCAAATTGAGACTAAAATCCATGAAGCACACACTGAAATAAACACTATATGGCCAAACATTTGTGGACACTCGAGTATCGCACTCATTCTTGCTTGTTGAACATTCCGCTCCTTAATTTAGTTATATTGCTGTTATATAACCTCCCCTCTCCAGTCGAAAACATGGTGATTCAGTAACTTCAGGCACTCGGCTGACTTTATTTTATTGGCCATACGTTTTCTGAAGAGTGGAATTGAAGCACAACTGTGGAAGCTCTGGTCTTCGGCATCTTTGCAGGAGCTGACTCCGCCTAAATCGCCAAACTGCCAAATGAGCAAATGGGTGGAACAAACTGAGTCTGGCTGTTGGATGGAGCACCTCTGCTTAACGCATTTTCCACAAGCTAACTAGCTTACAGTAGGTTTAGCTTAGCTAATATGCTAAGGTGTTTAACAAGGTCATTTTTATGCTAGCGTTACAATGCATTCGATTGAACTCTGTCATCCGTACCTTACACGTTGTCCGATGGCATCTTGGACATTTCCGGTGCTAATTAAAACTACAACAATAAACTACATCCAGTTAGCTAAAGTGTATACTGTAGACGATGGCTTGCGGGTTGACGCTCAAATCATCCAATCCACTAATTATGCATAATTTTATGACTTCTTTTTTTATTTTACTTTATGAATAAAGTTGGACATGTTAACATAGGGGTCTAAGGGGATTGATTCATTGTCAGAACTAGTGGTCAAAGGAGGAACTGCACACATTGGATGCATTTTGTTCAGAACTTTGTTGGCCATCAAAATTAATGTGACGCTTACAGCAGATGCAAATATTTCATTGGCAATTTTACAATTTATCAGTTTCATGCAGTATTAGCACAGTTTCGTATAATTGTGGACTGAAAGTGTTAGTTTTTTTTTTATGCATTTTAAATGCAATGTTGCTACACAAACTTGTGCAGTGATGTCGGATGAGGTATCTCGTACCTACTCTATTTTTTATCGCACATGATCTCTGGAGTTGTATTCACAGATATGAACCAACAAGAATAATAATCTGAATAAAGATACAGATAGTGGCACTGTGTAAAGCATATGTATCTTCGAGCCATCACATCCTGGCTCTCATTTCCATACAACCATGTGTTTGTCTTGTACCAGAGGAACACTGGTTATATATGTGTTGTTTTACATTGTCTTTGGATCGTCATCTTTATTTATTAGTGTGCTACATTTATGCTATCTTACTGCCGCTATGTGAGCTAGAAAGTAAGAAACTGCAGTACATGAACACATGTTAAGGCTGTCTGACAGAAGATGCATGGATAATCGATCACTATTAGCATAATGAAAGAAAGCTGGAGCTCATATACTTTAAATTGAATAAACCGTGTTAACGCTGTGCTCCTGAGCAGGAGACGTGACAAGGTGGTTAATTAATTCTCATGTTCTTTTGAAATGTGTTAAAAGTCTTGCTGTGTAAAACAATGCCATTCCTGTGCAACCAAAAATTAAATGACTGACACATTAGTGAATATGTAATCTATATGCTTTTACTTGGAATGCATCCAACATGTAAGCTAAATGCAGATTCAGATGCCCAGGTTTTTACTACACTATAAGCAGTATTTACAATTTAAACTGTATGAAATAATTATTTTATCTTTGATATTGTGATTATGTCAAAACTGTCACAGTGGTGCTGGAGTAATATTGCTCTTCTTTTTTTTGTTGTTGCCTTTTTCATATTACTGGATCTGTAGTAGACTGCCATTTGATGTAATTTTAACCAAACCAGAACAAGCATTTAAAAAAACCAGCATTCAGGATGAAGGTGTTCAAACCTGTCCATGATGGTACACATGTCTAGACTGACATTCTCAAAAGCTCCCAGCATGCCCCGCTCCACTGCTACCAGGTCGGCCACCTGATCATCTACCTGGATGAGCTGCAGACACCCCTGAAATGAGCGCTGTGATGGAAAGGCCTGGGTTTGCAGGAAGTAACCTGTGCAAAGTGAGACGAGAAACAGGAAACTGAAATTTTTAATCTCTTTTCAGGTCATTAGGGTTGTAACTATGGGCAAAAGTCTTGAACCACTCATTTTGCTTTGAAAGAGCCAGACTTTCATGTGTTTTTAATGTACTCTTGAGGAATAGTTCTTTTTTGGCTCTCATTTTTGGCACGTTTTTGGCTCTAATTTTCAGTCCAGTCCCTTTACCTGACCGTTTCAGAGGAATGTTTTATTTGTTAAATCACACAGTGACGTATGAATCATTCAAGCATAAAAAACATCTAACTTAAGGCATGGACCAGTAAAAAACAGGTCCAGACGATCAGATGATCAGGCCGGTGATGCTGAATGCTGATGGATAGAACAGACGAGAGGGGAAATGAGGTTGCTGCTGAGGTTGATACATAAACAACCAATTTTTAAATGGGGTCTTTAGGCACTTTGCAGCCTCTAGCAGTACAACAATTGATCACATCTCTTTAGTCTAATATATGTAATTTAATTTAAATTAATATGAAGAAATGAGGGGTGGCTCAAGACTTTTGCACAGTACTAATGTAATTATAATCAGTAGTCAGACTGGATATTCTGCACTGCACAGCCTGCACGTTTTGTTTGTTTGTTTGTTTGTTTGTTTATTTGCTCCCTTATTTTTAGTAAAAAAAAATGATTTTTGCTTTTCTATCCACTATATGTCTCTTTAACGAATATCTATTTTCAAAAGCAGAACATCTTGGAGTGACTTCAGAAATATTTATGAACATTTGTTAATTATGCAATCTTGAAAGTGAAATCCAACATCATGTCATTTGAGATCTCCAGGTGCTGGATTAAAGATTTGATTAAAGTAAATCATTCCCTAATCCATTAGAGACTTGTGCCCATGTGAAAACTGTGTCCTGATGAGAATATTAGGAAATGAAGCATGGATAAACCTCTAAACTCAACAAGCTGCTCAAGCTTGAATAAGACATGAATATAAATCTTCCACAAGCCTTCTGAGACTCTCTCGACATCCTCTTGATATTGATAAGCAAATTACTGTTTCTCGAGAAACCTCCATTTGTTTTCACTGATATAAGAAATAACAGTTGGTGGGAAAAGCAGCAAGGTTCTGAAAGGTATCTGGACCATCTGTTGTCCGTCTCTGACACTTTTCTGATTGTCTGCCTGAACAGGGGGAAGCAAAGCGACAGCAAGGCAGGTGAAAGAAGTTCCCAGTAGTATAAGCTTGACAAGAAACGAAAGATAAATAAGGTCTGCATTTGGTGAAGAAAACAAGAAGGAGTGGAGTATAGCATCTGCCAGAATGTGTGTCTCTATATGAAAAAAGTGCCAGGGGAATTCAGGAAATAAATAAAGACAGGACATATTTTAATAACTTGTTTAGTGCAGCCCGATTTTGTCACAGCTAGTACATTTATAGGATTTAAAAGTGCTTTTGCCACAGGATTAGCTAATCAACAAATTGTATAGGATTGCATAGATGCTTATGGCCTGCAGAATATACATATGCTTAGTACACATTATTATTTTCAGAATATTATTAGGAATTGGAGACAATTTTCTAATCACATCAAAGAGATACAAACTGATACACTCTACGCAGTGGATTGGACAGAGCCCAAGACTTGATGCGATTAAATTTCATGAATCTAAATTTGGCCCATCTGAAGGGCTTTGTACTGTAGTTTGCTTACTGGGAACACACGTTAGTGGATGATATGAATGAACGAACATGGAAGTGGATTATATCCATCAACACCTTATAAAAGGACCGTGTTTGTGGTTCCCTTTCAAAAGCTACACTCGATGCTGAGTGAAAACGCTATGGGAACATCTCTTTGTTGCCCGGTTGTGAAGCCTGTGCATGCCAAAACCGCCGAATACCTTCGGCTTATAACCTCTGCCAGGCATGACGTCACTGAATAAGGTGCACCTGCGGGTTATAAATAGGAGTGAACCGGAAACATCCTCAGATCTTTTTGTCTTCAGGACCGCTTTGTGTTTGCGTGTGCATGTGCAAGCCGTAACGAAAGCGAAAATAAAAGGAAAATAACAGCATTAACTCACCGATATGGCGGAGTTGCTTAAGAGATGCGTGCCTCCGTGTGATAGATCTCTTTCGGAGGGCGATCTTCGCGAGTTTTGTCTCGAGTGCTTGGGGGAAGAACACGCTCGCCTCGGGCTTCAGGGAGACTGTGAGTACTGTGATCTTCTCCCTATTAAGGTGCTTCGCGCTATTAAGGTGCTTTAAAGAGAAACCGCGAGCCGCGGCGCATTCCTGGGGCTCGCGTGCTGATCTGGCAGACGTGCACGAGATGGAATTTCCAATTCTCTCTCGCTCTCGCCGGATCAGGAAGTTTTAGCTTCCGCTTCGCGAGCGCGCTCCGGCGCCTCTTGTGAAGGAGCGGAGGAATCCTCCTCTCCCGCTTCCATGGAAGTAGCCTCCTCACAACACTCCTCCAGTGCTGACAGAGCTTTTGAGGAATTATTAGAGGTTATAACGCGTGCGGTAGAGCGATTGCATATCGACTGCCGCAGCAGCGAGATTCCCCCAAGTGTTCGAGATTGAACGACAGGTTTCTGTCGGGTGGCCGAGGGGAGGAGCCTCAACGTCTCTCTCTCCCCTTCTTTGGTGACCTCCATGATGAATTAACTCTTTCATGGAGCAAACCGTATTCATTACGTGTTTTTGTGCTTTCGACTTATTCGGATATCATTGATGCGAAAGCACGCGGTTATATGATGATGCCCCAGATAGAAGAGACGCTTGCAGGCTATCTCTCTCCTGGGACATCATCCTCCCTGAAAAAGCCTACTCTCCCCTCCAAGCTGTGCAGATTGACATCTGCTTTTCAGGCAGCAGGACAGGCTGGTGCTTCACTGCACACCATGGCGGTTTTGCAGGCTGACCTGCTGAAGGACCTGAGCACCGGCGGGGTTATTGATGACAGGACGTTTGCAGAGCTGCGCCGAGCCACAGACCTGTCTCTCCGTGCAACCAAGCAGACAGCCCGTGCTGTGGGCTGTCCTATGGCTGCCATGGTATCCACGGAGAGGCATCTGTGGCTGAACCTCACGGGCATCAAGGATAAGGATCGTGCTGTCCTCCTCGATGCCCCCGTCTCACCTTCCGGCCTTTTTGGCGACGCTGTTAATTCCATCGCCACTAGGTTTCGGGAGGCAAAGCAATATGAACTGGCCTTTGGGAGGTTCCTTCCCCGCCGTGCTCAAGAACCGGGACCGACGGCCACCCGGCCCCGGCCAGGTCTGGCCCCTATCAGGCGTGAGGTGCAGAAGGAGAGCGTGACCAGCCGCGCACCCCCCGTAAAAGACTGGGGTGGGGCTCGCCGCTCTTCTCAAAAATCTGCTTCGAAAAGACCGGATCTGAGGAGCTTCCTCTCTTCAAAGAAGAAGCCCTGAGGTTCGTGCCTGAGGGGCGCCTGGATTTTCATCACAAAACAGGGCCTCCTCCCTGGCACTCCCGGGAGGCCGGTGTTCAATCCCCGCCACCACTGGTGTTTCGGGGAGCGCCGTTCTCCAATGAAAAGTTGGGTGTTCAGGCATCTCCTGCCACACTTCATCTCCCAACACCTTTGCCATGGGGGTCTGCCACTAGACAGACTCTGTCACACTGGGTGAGAGATGCCATTGCCCTAGCCTATGAGGCGCGTGGTCACACTTCGCCTCTGGGAATCAGGGCTCACTCAACCAGGGGGATTGCCTCATCGATTGTCTTGGCAAGAGGCGTACCCCTGCAGCAGGTGTGTGATGCGGCGGGCTGGTCCTCTCCACACACGTTTGTTAGATTTTATAGTCTGGATGTCAATGCTACTCCGGGTTCGTGGATCCTTGAGTCAGCATCCCAGAGCTAGGTCTGAGACCTCCTCGGCTTGTGCACACACGCTACACAACCTGGGGGTTCCAGACACTTGCAGTGCGGCGTTGGTATTCTCGTTCCCATAGCGTTTTCACGCAGCATCGAGTGTAGCTTTTGAAAGGGAACGTCTCGGGTTACTTGGCTGTCACCCTGTTCCCTGATAAAGCGGGAACGAGACGCTGCGTTCCGATGCCGCACTGCTGGCGTGCCTGGACGTCCTTCAGACAAAATTGACCTGAGGATGTTTCCGGTTCACTCCTATTTATAACCCGCAGGTGCACCTTATTCGGTGACGTCATGCCTGGCAGAGGTTATAAGCCGAAGGTATTCGGCGGTTTTGGCATGCACAGGCTTCACAACCGGGCAACAAAGAGATGTTCCCATAGCGTTTTCACGCAGCATCTCGTTCCCGCTTTATCAGGGAACAGGGTTACAGCCAAGTAACCCGAGACGATTTCAACTCAACATTTAACACGATCATTCCGCAAATCCATTCTTTCAAATTCTTAGAGCTCACTGTACTGTACCCCCTGCCATAAATCAGTGGATCAACAACTTAGGGGTCAGTAACAGCAAGTGAGGCTGTGAGAAGTCAGATCTGGCATATGGTGATCCCCAGGGATGGGTTCTCTTCCCACTGCTCTTCTCTCTTTACACTAGTGATTGCACCTCCAAGGACCCAACTGTTAAACTCCATGTACTACGTTTATCGGACTATGAACAATCATGCATATAGACAAGAAGTTAAGTGGCTCATGCACTCATGCATGCAGAACAACCTGGCCCTAAACGCACTAAAGCCTATGGAGATAACAGTGGACTTTAGGAGACACACCTCAGAACTGTCCCTCACATCCTCCAAAAGTGCTGTCTTATCCATGGAGATCTTTCTTTTTCTAGGGACTATCATTTGCTCAAGCTTGAATTGAGATACCATCAACAATCTTATCCTTAAAAAGGTAAAACAGAGAGTTTACTATCTGTGGCAACTTAGGAAGTATGGTCTTCCACAGAAACTGTTGATCCAATTCTACCATCCTATGCATGCCCATCATGGTCTGATATGGAGCAGCCACAAAAAAGGACATGAATCGACTGTAGCAAACATTAAGAATAGAAATTATTGGTGCGCCCTGTTACCCCCTTTAAGACCTGTACTCTTTTCTTTCTAACCAGAACATGCAGGGAAAACACACTACAGATCACTTACATCCCAAAACACAACTGTATTTTTAACTTCTTGCCTGACAGCCACTAGAGAACTCTGTATATGAAAACTACCAGCCACAGGAGCCAAATTCTTCCCTCAACAAGTCTTGAATAGCTACCCATGACCATCAATTACTTGTACAAATACTCATAAATCACAATTTCATTTTCATAATTAATGAACATTATTATTGTTTGCACTATCACATACTCTCACACTTCATGTACATTTTCGTTTTCAGATTTAGATCTGTGTTCTTGACTCCTTCTGGTGAAAATGGCGCAATATAGACATATACATCTGTACTGCATAGTTTAGTTTCATTTGAGCACCTTTATCCAGAGCGAATTACATTCTTATCATTTTTTTTTTTTTTACATATAATCAATTGAGGGTTAAGGGCCTTGCTCAAGGGCCCAACTGTGGCAACTTGATGGAAAGTGTCTTTCCAAAATGATGATACCACAATCACGCAAAACTCTGGGGACAGTAATTCCGAGGAGTGCTGGGATTGCATCAAAATTTGCTGTTGTTTGAACCGGGGACCTTCCGATCAGTAGTCCAGTGCCTTAACTACTGAGATACCCCTAAAACCCCTGATCCCGCTACTGTATGTGCAAAACAGTATTGTACTACACACATTTCTATTTAGTACTGAAGATGCTGTATGTTCAGCAAATACAAGCTTCTGTTTAATATGTACAGTATTTTTTTTTATTCTACAGAGATTCAAATAATTAACTGTTTAATTTATTGCAGAAGGGGCAACCATAATATATTTATCTACTAGCTGTGACTATAAATTATTTTATCTTGTCAAAAATTTGACAGGGAATGGAACTCTAAGGAATGGGGTGTGGGGGGTGGGGGGTATCAGTTGTAAACAAATTAGATATACATACACAGTATATACAAGCCCCTCGGGTGAAATAACAGTGATGGTTGGAGGAACAATAAATGACTGGCTGCTACTGTACTGTATGTCAGGGCTATATGTGTTGAATGAGGTTTCCAGTCAGGCATTTGTATATACACACATATATATATATATATAATGTCAGGACTAAGGAACTGAGAATCTGAAGCTATTCGGATTTTATTAAAATGATTAACCACCTTGTTAGCATTATACAACAGTTAGTTCCAACCGAGTAATCTGATTGCAATAGAGGCATTCCATGAGTGGTGATAATAGAGCACAACAGCACTGGCTCATTTAATTGTATTTATCGCTCAGTCTTACTATCAGTTGGCAGTTTGGGTAAAAGTATGTCGGTGCGGTCCACAGTACTGAAAAGAGAGGAGAGCGGCTGCCTACCAAAACCTTTGGCAAGAAAATACTGACATTATGTCACTTTAAATAATTACTTGATAAACATTAATTAATAATAGATCATTAATAATTATTGATACTAAGTAATTCCAAAACAGCTCTGAACCATCTGTGTTGTTTTGCGCATGGCTAATGTGAGCCACAAAGCTAACTAGCTTTAACCCCTGACCAAGGGCACTACTTGCTGTGTGAAACAAAAGATTGTACATATTTCACTACCTTTCCTTTTAAAGTTCTTTGGGATTTAATCTCGGAACCCTGGAAGCGGAATAAGTGGAAATATGAAGTGAATCTTGTTCGTTTCTCAGGACTGTCCATAACCTCCATGGTTTATTTTCCACACCTTTTGGCTATATAGTAGCCACGGTAGTTTTTGCACCAACTATCAGTCTCTAACTTGTTAGTAATCAGGGTAACATTAGTTCTGCCTATTGTGGAAGTATATGTGTTGGCAGAGCAAAATAACTGATTAGATAAACAGGCAAATCATAATCTGTTGATAATAAATGATGTCTGTAGAACTGTTGTTTAAAAGCAATATCACACTCGAGGTTGTGCTGTTGTAATAAATATCAGCACAGTTGTGATGTGATTGTAGGCACAACAGCGACACTAGCTCATTAAGGAAATATTTGAGCTCATATACTGTATGCAAAAGGAGCCAGATGCACTACCTCGCGACAGCAGTATTTAAAGATGTTTTTGGCTGCCTTTAAGTGTCTCAGAAGAAAGCATGTAATAGCCTTCACCCTTAGTTGGTAACTGTCATGTACCAGGGGAGACGTGACTGGTGGGTGGTATTAGGGACTAAATTAGAGAGAGAAAAAGTCACTGTGTAGTGTAAAAAGGTCAATATTAGGGCAACCAAATGCTCTGAATTCAAGATAATGAGATTAATTAAATGAAGTTCTTATTACAGGAAAAACCTTCTTAGTTCATTAGACTTAAAAGTTCTGGAGGGCATTAATGCAGCTAATATGACATTTGTTCACTAATTGGTTATAATAAAAATTCGCTAATGATAAGTCTCTTATTTAAACAAAAATATTAATTTAACTGTATTACATTTTCTTGTAAACAAGTAAACAGTATTTTTTTCTTAGTAGTTTAATATATTAAGTTTTGTTAGTTATGAAAAAAAATTAATAAATGTTCTTGGCATATGGCCAGGGTTGGCAGATCTGAATAACACATCAAAAAGCAGGGATTAAAATCCAAATATACTGAATATAAGCTCCAAACAGGATCTTGAGGTATGATTTTAGAAGGAGGAGAAAAAAACAGCCATGGATAATTTCCCTTTATTACACTGAAAAGAATATGCAATCAAGCCGACTTCTTACAGTATTTCACTTTTTATTTTGCTGACTTCCCACTATCCTCCCTGAAATGCATATGTATAAGCACACATATGAGTGTTTCCCCAAGCATGGAGTTTAAATGGCCTGAGAGTTAAGGCATCAGTATAATACCGAATGCAAGATTTTTCAGGCACAATACAGTCTAATTAGCCCTGAAACTGCTTAGTACCCCTAGCCCTGATGTTTTCTTTGGTGACAGACTGTAAACCTTTCACTAAGCGACTGTTTCCTGTCTTATTTCTCATACTGTATATTTTTCTTATTTTTGGAGGTAGTCACGAAATGACTAAAACGAAATGACCTCTAATTCAAGCCAGTACCTCACACTACTATTGGTTTAGTAGTGTAGTTGTACTCACCGCCGAAGTGGTATGTTCCTCCAGTTTTGAACTCAAAGGGTGTATTAGTTTTCACCGCCGAAGCCTCGTCTCCATCGATGGTCAGCATGGCGAAGTTTTCCTTAGCCAAGAAACGAACATCATGCCATTGTCCATCATTTAGCTCTGAACCTGGAATAATAGGAACAGTGAGGAAAATATATCATCATCCATGTTCAGACTGTAAAGAGTCTCATCACCAAAC
This sequence comes from Clarias fuscus, assembly GCA_030347435.1. Classification (NCBI taxonomy): domain Eukaryota; kingdom Metazoa; phylum Chordata; class Actinopteri; order Siluriformes; family Clariidae; genus Clarias; species Clarias fuscus. The sequence continues at coordinate 6,408,493 of CM059226.1, read as the reverse complement.
CGTGCTTGAAGTATTTTGTAAATGTCAATTGGTTTTATGCCCTCATTCATACGCCCCTCCTAATTGTAAAGAACGAGCATTATTCATTTAATCTTTCACTCATTCTTTCATTTTTATTTAATTTAGATCATGTCAATATATTATTCCTGTTTTCAAACATCCTTTTCCTGGGAATTACATAAAGTTTAGAAACTAAACGTTTGCTGAAGTTACATCAGCAAGTCTCTATCACCTGTGCACACATAGATCCGGAGATTTGTAATGCCCATTCTTCTTGGTTAAATTGTTGTAAGGTCTGTCATACTGGATGGAGGCTGTTGACTCAACATCAGTTTTCAAGTCGCGCCCCGAATTCTCAATCACATTGAGGTTCTGGGTTTTGACTCGTCACGTGCATTCTTGGTTTGGAACCACTTTGGATCTATGCTTCTGTTAGACAAGAAATCATCCACGCCAGCCATCACTCCCACAAAACTGGACCAGGTTTTCTTTTAGGACTGCCTTGTAATTGCCGCTATCCATTTTTCACTGAGTTTCCCAGTTCTTGGTGATGGAAAGTGTCTTTCCAAAATGATGCTACAACCATCACGCAGAAGACTTTGGATGGTCATTCCGAGGAGTGCTGGGATTGCATCAAAATTTGTGTTTTTTAGAAATTCAATGTTGGTCTCATCACACCAATAACGATACAGTAAATGTGCTAAAATACACTCACTCACTCACTCACTCATCATCTATACCGCTTAATCCTGTATTTAGGGTCACGGGGGCCTGGAGCCTATCCCAGGAGACTTAGGGCACATGGCAGGGTACACCCTGGACAGGGTGCCAATCCATCGCAGGGCACAGACACACACACTCACTACGGGCAATTTGGGAATGCCAATTAACTTAACCTACATGTCTTTGGGAGGAAACCGGAGTACCGGGAGGAAACCCACCAAGGACGGGGAGAACATGCAAACTCCATGCACACAGAGACGGGAATCGATCCTGGCCGGGGAACGAACCCGGACCCTGGCGGTGCAAGGCGACAGTGCTAACCACTACACCACCGTGCCGCTGCTAAAATAAACTGAATTAATATTTATAATATTATCTATCTTGTCAAAAAAAAAGAAAAGTTAATAAATAAGGGGACATTTGGTTCTTCCTTAGAGGTCTAGATGCATCTGAAAACTGTCTTAACAATACAGACATAACAGTACTTAAATAAAAGGGCCGTTCAAGTCAATCCGGGACATGTAATCAAATTTCTTATGAATAAAGCTGTAAAAACTGATTGACATTTACAAAAGACTTCAATGCACAGAACAGTGATGAGAATCTTGACCTCAGTAAAATATCTAAAAACATTTTAAAGAAGATCTTTTGTCGGTGAGTGACCACCCTGTGGTGGCTCCGAGCACACTGTCGTCGTTCCTGTGAATATTCAATGAATCTTAAAAAAATAGCACAAAACCTTATCGTAAACTTGCGGAAGGGATGCATCTGTCAGTGGGAACCGGACACACAAGCACCACTTGCACATTACAGGAACTCGGCTGGGAGTTATTACCACATCCCCTGTACAGTCCTGACCTTGCTTCAAGTGATTTCAATATGTTTAGGCCTTCAAACTATTTACTGGGATAAGTACATTAGTGTAGCAGGGGAACATAGAGAAATAAAGATATGAAGGCAAAGGGATGATCAAAAGTCCCGCCCCGTGTACTGTACATAAATTAGAATAAACAATAGGACGTTTTCTAATTACATATTGGGGCTTCATGAAGTATATTGTATTACTCACTTTAGGTAGAGATGAAGGAAGGCCTAAGGGTACATGACTATCAATGTGTGATGTATTTTTTTAGTTAATTTTTTTTTTACTCAAACCAATAGATATCACCAAAAGATAAATATTTTGTACAATTGCTTTCATAAGGCACTGCAAATTGGAGCTTTTTGCCAGACGAACGTCTCAGACAAACAAGCCCATCAGTGATGTCAATAAGTTGATGAGCAGCAAATTACAAGATGGTCTTTGAATCGTGTTTACGACTGACTGCCGTTCTGAAGGATTTAAAAGGCATTTCATGGTTGTAATCGATAAATCACCAGAACTTGTTATTTACTCCCGAATGCAACAAGCAGAACACAATACTAACCAGCATGGCTTGTTTGACAGAAGATTTCATTTTTTTAAATCCTGTTAATCATACAAATGATGAAAAGACATTAACTTACTTTTTTGTTATTACTCTCTCTCTCTCTCTCTCTGCTTCCTGTATACTTGACTCATGACAGCACTTGGCACGCTATTCCAATGCCGAATTGTGTCTGATATTGGTAGTGATATGCAGGATTGTTCAGTCTCTCCTGGAAGACATTTAGCTGGACGCATTTGACTGTCCGCTCTCTGGAGTAAAGGACAGGTGAAATGAACTGACTGCCACCGATAGTACATATTGCAAGATGCCACTGCGAAGCCATTCTACAGGAAATTAATGATCATGCACACTGTGAGAGCGAAGAGCATGAAGATTACGAGATTAAAATGTAATCTGCAGGTGACATTGAGGTTGCAGGGTAAATGTGCAACCAGCTAGCTTTGGCAATCATGGACATATAAGTGGGGGGAAAAAAGGGAGCAATATTGCTTTGTGCCCTAAGAGCTATAATCATTAGCGGAGGATCATGAGAAGTGTAGAAATAAATGTTGAGTTATTCTGGCTTTCTAGGAAGGTCATAACTACAGTATGAACACATTTTAATCATTTTATAGTACATGAAATAGGCACGATGTATGGAAATACCTTATACTTAATAATTATATATATATATATATATATATATATATATATATATATATATATCTTACTGAATTGTAAGTATACAGTACATTAAAGTTAAAGAATTAGATTTTACAATAATAATAATAATAATAATAATGAAATCCTAGGTACTATACCTCAAATCTATATTTGAAATACTATGTCAAATATATAGTATTTGTGTAATACATAAGCATTGTGGATTGTTGTAAATGAGTGCAAATATGAGTGCAAAGAACTCCTATATAAAAAAATATATATGTATTTTAATATATACATTTTTTTTTTCTTTTCTTTTAGAGTTCACTAAGTAAAATTCCGGTTTAAAACCAGTCACTCGGGTACAGATAGCATGCATCATCTGGGGATATTGTGCATGATACTTTTCAGGAAAATACCTTTTTGACTTTCAATATGAAAGCTATTTTATAGTAAACAAATCATTGTGAGCTAACCAGCCATGTAGTCGCTGTGGCTTCTTAGGGATATATTTCAGCAAAAATGTGCAGAATATGTCCTCAAATATATTGTACCAGAGCACTGTTAAATTTTCAAATCTGATCGGTCAGAATGTGTTGATTAATTTTTCTGTAACAGCATTGTTTCTATAGCAATATATCTGATTTACATGAATAGTGGACAATGTTAATAATCCTAATTCAATTCCAAAGTTATTTAAATCCATACCCATAAAAGAAAAGTCGTGCTTGCTTTTAGCCATCACTTTCATCCAAACCACCCCATCAATCGCTACTTGTTCTTTCATGTAATTATTGCTTTTTTTGTTTGCTTGAATTTCTGACTTCTAATTTCTTCTCCAAAGACGTTTTGAAAAATCATTGATTGAGGAAGTAATTTCGCTTCAGGCAAATTCATTACACCGGAAATTGTGTTTCATGTTCACTTTCTCAATCACTGCTGATTATGTGTTTTGATCTGTAAGTGAATAGGGCTTTAATAACTTCTGCCTGATACATCTAAAATCAAGGGAGCTAATTGTAATGACTTAACATGATGGTCATGGATAGGCTATGAAACTACAGTGCTTCAAAGTCTGTTCTAGAAAGAAACATACAGTGGTGTGAAAAAGTGTTTGCCCCATACTGGTTTCTTTTTTTTTTTGCATGTTTGAAAAAAAAAACTAATGTTTCAGATTATTTTTATCTTTATATATATATATATATATATATATATATATATATATACAGAAAGCAAAAATCCAAAAATGCCCCCCCCCCCCCCCCCCCCTTAAAACATAACACAACTCTGGTTTATCACACCTGAGTTATTTTTTTCTAGCAACACCCAGGTCTGATTATTGTCACATCTGTTTGCAATTAAGAAATCACTTAAATAGGACCTGCCTTAAAAAGTGTAGTAGTCCTCAAAAGCTAGACATCATGCCTAGATCCAAAGAAATTCAAAAACAAATGAGAAAGAAAATAATTGGGATCTATCAGTCTGAAAAAGATTTTAAAGCCATTTCTAAAGATTTCTAAAGGGACTGAAGTGAATCACAGTGAGAGCCATTATCTACAAATGGCAAAAACATGGAACAGTGGAGAACCTTCCCAAGAGTAGCTGGGCGACAAAAATTACTCCAAGAGCGCAGCGACAACTCATCCAAGAGGTCACAAAAGGCCCCACAACAACATCCAAAGAACTGCCGGCATCACTTGCCTCAGTTAAGGTGAGTGTTCATGACTCCACCATAAGAGACTGGGCAAAAATGGTTTGCATGGCAGAGTTCCAAGACAAAAACCACTGCTGAGCAAAAAGATCATAAAGGCTTGTCTAAATTTTGCCAGAAAACATCTTGATGATCACCAAGACTTTTGGGGAAATACTTTGTCTACTGACGAGACAAAAGTTGAACATTTTGGAAGGTGTGTGTGTCCCGTTGTGAAAGTAGCACCTCCAAATCATACCAACAGTAAAATATGATGGTGGTTGTGATGGTCTTGGGCTGTTTTGCTGCTTCAGAACCTGAAAAAAGTTGCTGTGATAAATGGAACCATGAATTCTGTTGTGTACCAAAATTTGTAACCTCAAAAAGTTTGTGACCTCAAGCTGAAGCGAACTTGGGTTCTGCAGAAGGACAATATTCTAAAGCACACCAAGTCCACTTCTGAATGGCTGAAGAAAAACAAAGTGAAGACTTTGGAGTGGCCTAGTCAAAGTCATGACATGAATCCAATTGTGATGCTGCTTTTTATGCACCTTAAAAAGGCGGTTCTTGCTCGAAAAACCCCTTCAATGTGGCTGAATTACAACAATTCTGCAAAAATGAGTGGGCCAAAATTCCTCCACAACGCTGTAACAGACTCATTGCAAGTTATCTAACACGCTTGATTGCAGTTGTTGTGGCTAAGGGTGGCCCAACCTGTTAATAGGTTTAGGGGGCAAACACTTTTTCACACAGTGCTATGTAGTTTTGGATTTTGTTTTCCCTTAATAATAAAAGCCAACATTTAAAAAACTGTATGATGTTTTTACTTGTTGTCTTTGACTAGTATTAAAATTTGTTTGATGATCTGAAACATTAAAGTGTGACAAACATGCAAAAAATAAGAAATCAGTAAGATAAACTTCAGGATTCCAGTTAGCTAGTTACAGTAGCTAAAGGTTGACACTTGCAATTCAGCTTTTACCCAAATCAGCCCTAGCTAGGCATGTTTTTCATGGCTTTAATTTTTATTTTAAGTGATGAGTTGCTTAAAAAAATACAGTTTTCATTATCAGGAAATCTAGCTACAGAGACCAAAACCATGCCAATATGCAAACGTTAATTTCTTGTGTAAAGTTGGACATGGGGTCTTTGGGATTGACTCAATTTTGGACGCAGTCAAAGATACAACCTACAGTAGTAGTCATTAGAGGAAATGCATGTTTTGCCGCTTGTACTTTGGCCTCAATTTTCAGAATAGGAGGTTATCTATTGAAATGAAATCAGCCCCAGTGTCCAAGATCATTGATGATTGTGGTGTTCTTTTGCGAAAAGACAATAGAGATGTAACAAAGCCTTTAACATATTTTTCCTTTAAGAAGAAAAAAAGGAATCAGAGCTTCACCTTGATGGCCCATTTAAACTAACCGACTCGGATTCCACCGTATTACAGCTCATCTGAGACTCTATGATAACTTCCCCCTTTGCAGATTAATTAAGAAGAGGTGAACTGTGTTAACACAGAGTGGCCAACTTAAACTCTGACACATTAACCAGGGCTAATCACTTATCCCCCAGCTTAATTACCACCTTTCTTAAAGCGACCTTTATGGACCTTCAGGCCCTTAAACACACAGCAGGAAGAAATGATTTAAAGGACAATTAAAATACATTTCTTCCTCAGAAGCAAATCCTTGCAAAATTTTAAAAATGGTCATAAGAAGGAGTAATAAAAGTAATGAGATCAATGCACTCCATTTTTCATCTAGCTAGAATTTGACTTTTGGAGGACAACAGGAGGTAGTCCTTTTTTTTTTTGCTGTCCTTCTTCTCGAGGAATCCTTAGACGCCAAACTGTATTTAGATGTTTAAGAACTCAGTAAAACATGTTTTATACTTTTTTTATTAAAAAAAAAAAAAATTCATATCAATCTGTAGTCCACACAGGAATTCTCATTCTTCTTAAAATCAAAAGCAGGCCATTTCCAGATAAACCATCTATCCTGGTATAATATGTAAAACATCTAGTGCAAGAAGTAAAGATGAGGGAAAAATCTTTTCAGTCATGTATCGTGATTCTTTTGTGTAGAAATCCATGTGAAAGTTTCTTTATATTCCTTTTAAGAGTTCTAAACTATTCGTACAGTAAAGAATCCCCTGTAGTAGCAAATTATTGGCTAAGTTTGTTTAAAATTGTTATAAAATCTCAATTAAATAAATGAATAATTAATTAAATAAAATTGAATCAAGTATAAAAAATTGTGATACAAAATTGTAATACTAGTCAAATCGGCACCTCTGTATCATGATAATATCGTATCAGAGGTCCCTAGTTATTCCAATCCTATCTATTCCCACCTATTTCTAGCAAGCTCGCACACTAACAAAAAGTATTTTTTTTTATATATACTATTATGAGAGATTAAATCTATTTTGCTTCGGCGTATTTAGTCAATGCTAATTTGTGCCGAGGTAATATAATTGAATAAAATATAATATAATTTAGAATTTCAGGTTAGAATGTTAATGTTTTTGAATATCAGAACCGCACATAGAGTACATAGTATTTCAAACTATATCCAAAACACAGATTTGAAGTATTGTATCTAGAATTGTATTATTATTATTATTATTATTATTATTGTAAAATATAATTATTTAATGTATACATACAATTCAGTGAGAGATTGAGTTCTGTGTATTGTGTTGATTGTATTAGTTAATAACAAATAATAACACTGTATGTAAGAAAATTCATATCTTTAAACGTCAATAATGCTTCATTAACCACCACAGAATTGTATATAATTATATGAAAATTCAGATAATAAACCTTTACAATGATCCATCAAAATCCTACAAGAAGTGCGAACAGGCTCTTTATTTCATGACCTTGTTCAGTTTTTGCTGAATCTGTACATTAAGGCCAAGTCTGCAGGCTACAGGAATGAGAGATGAAACCCTGGGTCTTTATGAGGCATTGAGAATGAATATATGGCAGCAAATAAAATGGTAATGCCTGTGAAGATGCATGATAGTACTGTGGGACAAAGGAGATTTCAAATGCACAAAAGGTTATTTGTCCTCCGAGAAGGCCATGTCGACTTGTCGACAGGCAACACTTGCCTGTAATAAAACCACTGGGTTGTGAGGCTGTTTCCAAGTGAGCATGGTAAAATATGAGTTTGACTTTTTGAAAATAAAAATCATCAGGCTATAAAAAAATGGCGGCACAGTAGCTTAATGTTTAGCACTGTCGCCTTGCACCTCCAAGATCCGGGTTCGATTCACACCAGTCCAAGAGAGATGAGCAAATGTTTGGAATAATATTTGGCCTTGAGCCTGAAGTCCATTTCTGCTTCCGGAGCATTTAAACTGACTTTTAAGGATAAGACAGCCTAGTGAAAGAGAATCAAGCTTGATTTAATTTTTGACTCATGAAATTTAACTAAATTAAATGGGAAGGACCTCTAACTCTTCATTCATGCACTTATCCAATTAAATCCTGCAAACACAGATCAGGAGCTTTAGTTAATGTTCACAGCATACATTAAAATAAAAGGAACCATAAGATTTAATAACTGTTGCGTCATAGTTAGTTGTAAGGAATCCTCAACCTTGGTAACACAAATAATAATCACCCTGGGCGTGTAGCACATCAGGCCTCGGGGCAGATGGGCTAAAAGACTAGAAGACCACATCGGCCTCCACTCCGGTCAGATAAGAACATCTTTATATATATATATATATCTCAATGGTACATGATCAGGCTGATTAATATAGATTTGTCTATTTTAAAGTATGGGTTTTAATAATGTTTAAACAGCTTATATTTTTTGAAGGATAAAAAGCGTACTTTAATAAATATATATATAAATATTTTATTAAAACTGTCACTTTGTGTGCATCAGTTCAGTGAAATAAAGGCTTCAAGTTTGACCTTCTGCAGAAAACTGTATTAAAGAAATACATTACGGTAGACGTTATGACTCTAGGCTAGACTTGGCTAAGCTCTGATTATGAAACTGTGTGGTTTCAAGAAATTGCTTGGCACATGAGGTCTCTCAGCTCACTTCAGGGAAGCAAGTATTTAGCGCCAAAGGACCAAGTCGAGTCAAATTCATAAAAGCCAGAGGCCTTTATTTATTTAGAGAAGGGGAAACAGTTTTGGATAAAGCACTGGGAAAAGCAATAGGCAGATCTCATTATCTTTTAACACAAAACTTCACATGCCTTGAAGGCACCAGTCCCCGACTAGCAACAGAAAGTGCACCACCGAGTCCATATTTTAGGCGAAAAAACGAATCGCATCCTGATCAAGTTTTTATTTTATTTTATTTTACTCCTGCTACTGCATTAACACAATGGAACAAAGCCATCAGCGATCTGTGTGATTAGTCAACCTGTCACACTTCACAGTTACTGCTCTGCAGAGACAGATTTGACTGTAAAATGTCAGTCGCCCTGTCTGTTTAGTTTTATAATTGAATATCCAGTTCTTACTTCCTATGAGTTTCGCTCAAAGGGGAGAGGAATGGAACATGCAAACATCAACTGTAATGCAAACACATTAAACGAAACAGAATTCAAAACATCAACACATTATTAAAACATGAAGGGAATATATTTTCAATTCAATATCCTGAAATTCAAAAGCAACTGAAATGAATAGTTTTAGTAATACCACCGGGCACAGACACACACACAAACGCTTACAGTACTGTATTTAATCCCTTTGGATTAAGGCTAAAACACCAAAAGTCAAGAATTTACACTGGGCCTGATTTAGCTGGATATAAACCAAGTTAAATAAATGCCTCATAATCGCTATTACAAGAAAAATGAAAAAGAAGAAGTATCTTTAATTATGAACACAGACCTTCAAATCTCATAACTAATTTATTTGTTAATTTTTTACATATGGGTGAATATTTTATTTTTTATGTTGTTTAAATTTCTTTCCAATTGCACAAATGATATATATATATATATATATATATATATATATATATATATATATATATATATATATATATATATATATATATTGTGTGTGTGTGCGTGTGCGTGTGTGAAAAAAAATCATTCCTTTTATAATTTAGCTTAAAGAGTTAGGACCAATAAGACAAGGAATTCAATAATGATGAAATAAACAGCACTATACAGTATGTAAGAAGTTTGGATGTTTTAGCCATTTAATTGTCATTTTGCAATCTTCAGTTGTGTGCGCCTCACTTAGTTTTCTGGCTGTGACATAATAAAGTAGCTTGGAAATTTAGGAGCGATTGGCATTTATGTGTGTTCAGTTGGTGCTTGATCTCTGTTTTCAAAATGGTTTTAAACATGGCAGGAATGGTTTTGTTCAGTTTGGTTTACAAAACAAAAAGAAAAAAAAAGAAAAAAAAGAATGAGGACCAATATTTGCAAATAAATTTAAAAATGTTTAAAATGTGAATGAATCTTTGGCTTAGTGGACATTACTAACCTGTTCATTGGAGCTTTGCTGGATCCAAATTCCTGGCAGATCTTGGTGACATCACATTCCTCAATCTCCTACAAATTGGGTTCAGATTACCCATGAAAACTCTACTCCCTCCCCATAAATTGGCTCCACAAGGAACAATAACCATTCATACTCTACCTAACTGTCACAAACTTTAATAATTTATCAACACCTACAAGTGATAAAAGCACCTACAACAACACACCATTTGCCCAAATTTGTCAAGATTAGTCAATAACGACTACAACTGCTCGCAAACTCCCTACAAATTGTCAAGACTTGCTATGGTTTTTGGTCCTGGACTGTATAGAAACCTGTTTTCAGAGCGTTTCATTCCAGTCCTTTCAGCTCACCTGTAACAACTCGAATGCTCTGTTTTGGATACCTCCTCATGAACATCCTAGTTATTAAACTTTAATTCAAAATTTTTTATAAACATTTCATGTCATCCATCCCAGTATAGGTAGCAAAAAAGGCACTTTAGGTGAACTCCTTCTATCCTCCTTATTTTAGAGCACAACATTTGTTAGTAGAAAGTTTTCAACCATCCTACAGTTTGGACTGCTTTTTTTTCACTGTTCTAAATGTAGCCCTCCAGATTAGAAACTAGCACTGTGTAGGTTGCAAATTGCCCCAGCATCCATGTGTCTCCATGTGATTGTGAGGGCACGAAAGATATACTGTATGTACATGCATAGCAGGTCATAACAGCACAGTCGTGGTTCTTAACAGAATTGAGAAAATTTTGAGCTGTAAGTTAAAATTGTGACAGTTCAGGAACGTTTGGAGTCAAATAATAGCAAATGCAGGTTATTTTTGGCCATTCCAAAGAGGCATGAACCACCTACATACTGTAGTCCTGATGAACTGCTATTATCCAGCCATAATAAATGATACATTGCTAAAATTTGTTAGTCATTGAGTAGATGCCAATAGGGCTTCCTATGACCAGTTGGGGATCCAGTTTTGGATATGGGAAGAGCCCCTAATCATTAAAGATTTTTTTCTTAGCCTTTGTTGACCACCAAGGACCATTTGATCAAAAATTAATTGCACAGCTTTTAACCTAGGTGCCATTCCTGTTGCAACCCTGCCATTTCCTAACTGGGATTGGGATTTGGCAGTGCATCCAGTTGTAGGTTTAAGGGTCTTGCCCAAGGACCCAACAGTGGCAGGGTTTGAAACACCGACCAACCGAGAGTACCAGCAACCTAGAGCTTCAACCTCCTGTGTCACCACAATAATTATATATATATATATATATATATATATATATATATATATATATATATATATATATATATATATATATAGTACCTTCTCAGTGGGAGCAAACGTCTGCTGAAACTTGCCACGAACAAGCCTAGCCTCTGATGATGAAAAGGCCAGGTGTATCTCAGTATTTAATTAAGCTCAACAGAAGTGCAAAGTGTAATTTATAATTCTAAAACAACAGCTAAGTCAGCTAAATAATAAATTATGAAAAAGCAAAGCAAACCAAACCAAATTTCAGAGTTTTATATACAGAATAATAAAAGATGTCCAGGAGGTTTACATGAGTTCAAAGAATAGATACAGTCTACATACTGTACATGAAAAAGGCACCTGACCTACGAATGCTCAGAAACAGCTTGCCCTTAACAATTTACTAGTAAGGTACAGTACAAAACAATCAGAATGTATTACAATGAGGTGTATATGGAATATTGTGAGGACAATCCCAGTTCCATGTAGTTTAGCCTGTGCAAATTGATCATAATTACTGTCTACATTCTCTGGCAACATTACTAAACAGACACCAGTCTGGAAATCTTGTTTTGTTTGAATTTTGCTTAGCCTTGAGCATACAGTACAATGTTAATGGTGTAAGAAGATCCAAATTTAATGATGTGTTATAAATGTGTAAGGCTGTTTTTGCAGCAGTACCTGACATCATGTCCACACGTGAGCTCTTCTGCTGCGCGATGCTGATGTGCGCCACCGCTTTGCCATCTCTCAGCGTGAGCTCAAGCATGCCGTCAGCCAGTGCGCTGAACAGGAGGAGGCCGTTCGAGTTCCACGTGCGAAACTGGAAACTCACAGACACCATGTTGTGCTCCCTTCTCCCAGGCAGCTGCAGGAAACTTGTGCCGTTGAAGGAAAGCGGGAAGGTGTGAGATGCCGCACAGGAGAATGTCAAATTACGCTAGAGGTGGAGCAGAAAATTAGGAAAGCATTATTATTGTAGTTGCAATATTATATTAGTTTTCATAAGGTTATATTTTATATGGATGGAGAAACTTGTCCCTTTAGTATTTCTTGGAAAAAAGAAAAACTGCTGACATCAAAATCTAATCAAGGTTTATGGTGTCGCTCCCAAAGGTAGTGTTCGTAATGCATATTTAAAGCTACAGCAGCGCATTCAAGTCGTTCCGAAGACTAAAACCTTGGAATGACTAGTGAGGAAATCAATGTATGAAATGGCTCTATTATACGACTTCGCTGTGCTGTGCGATCTCTCATCTGGAACGCAGGTTTACAGATCACTCCTTGGAATCGCAGCTACAGTATACTGTAGCATGTACTGTATACAGTATAATGTGGGTTGAATTCCTCAGTACACGAAGGGGAAAAAAAAAAAGAAAGAAAAAATAAACAGGGAGTCAAAGTCGAGTGCCTTTATTCATACTAGATCTACAATTCTCTAAATGGCCATTTCGGGACCTTAACTGCACTTCAGCTCTGTTTTTATAAAGACCTTAATCAATCTGGTCATAACAACCTATGGGGGAAAAAATGCATTTAGCTGTTGCGAGCACTTCATAAACATGTTGGCACCGCTAATGACTACCTTCGATACCTTGTGTTTTGATGAATTTGAATGTAACATGCTTAAAGATTAATAATTAGTTTCTGTGGAAATGCAGCAGAAAAAAATAATAGATTTTTTTTTCTCTCCCTTATATTATACAAGTCCTGTTTTTGTTCATTGAAAAATTGTTTTTGCCAACATTTCAGGCATGTCTAATCGATTCGTCACAATGCACAGCCTAAAGCTATTCAAGGACAGCCAAATTCATGCCAAGCTCATTTAAATCTTATATTCGAATTGCGCCAGTCTAACACAATAATGCTACAGCATAGACACTCACTCACTCACTCACTCACTCACACATCGTCTATACCGTTTCGTCCGGTACTGTATACAGGGTCGCGAGTGTTACACCTGTGCCACCTCAGTCCCGGGGAATAAGATCTGGTTCTCCGGATTACTGAGTCACCACCTTGTCTCTCCCTAGTGTGTCTACGTGTGTATATGTTTCACGTTAGCACGAAATTAAAATCACCTGTGTCTCCCTAATGTGTCTCACTATTTAAACCAGTCGAACCCATAGCACACTGTTCGCTCACCGTTGTGCACGTTACTTATGCTTGGTGTCACACATGTTATTTGTCTGTGTTTGTTTCTCCCCAGGACTGAGCAGTGTCTGCAGGGCAGGTGGTATTTTCGGTATCCAAGGACCGAGGGCAAGGTCAAGGCTGAGAGGTTCTCAGCCCTCTCTCAGTTTCCGTTTCCAAGAAACGATTATTGTCCTATCCTTTCTTTTCCTTCTGTTACGACATATCCAAACCGCCTGCAGACTCAGCTGGGGAGTTATTCCGGTTTCGTTTTTGGTTTATTTGTTGTGTGTTATTTTGTCACTTGGATTTAAATCTTCAGTAACCAAGAAATAAAACATTAATCTTGTTCTCCCTGCATTTGCGTCCGCCTCCTTGACAGCAGGGGGTCTGGAGCCTATCCCCAGAGATTTACAGAACAGAGGTGCAAGGCGACATTGCTAACCACTAAGCCACCATGCCGCCCGCATAGACTTATAGTCATGTTCAAAAGTTAGCGCCCTATCGTTTAATTGTATGGGTTTATTGTAGAAAAAGTAATAAAAATCATCTGATTGTAGCAGGTTTCAGTATTAGGCAAATAAAACCTATATTGGCTTAATGTACAGGTGTTTCACATACAGTTCCAGTCAAAAGTTATTCTTACTGTTTTTTTATTATATGAAATTACACATACTGTATAGCATTATGTAACAACAGTAACAACAACAATCCATGTTATTTTCAGCCATTAAGGTCAGCTGTTCTGGAATAGTTATTGCAAGAACTGTATTGTCAAGTGCTTTTGCAAAACCTACGTATGAAGCACCATGATAAAACTGGCTCTCATGAAGACCATCCCAGGACAGCAAGATAAAAACTTGCTGCAGAGAAGAAGTTAATTTAAAAACAGCAAATTAACAAACAGCACATTGTATTAGAGGCTTTACAGAGCATAAGTAGCAGACTCATCTCAAAAGCAACTGTTCAAAGGGGATTATTGCATATTTTGGATGCTTTCAGTCATTGTTTCACGATGTGTGAAAAAAAACAAAAGAACAAGCATAAAAATGAAAACTCACAAAACTGGACGTGTCCACTTTCTTTCTTCTGGCCAGGTCTGTGATGTTTTCACCGTTATAGTTGATGCTCTCCATGCAGCCTTTAAAATTTCTCCGGCCTCCTGAGATGAGTTTGCCCGAGTATGGCATCCCTCCAAAACTCAACTGCAAAGTGCAAATACAGTAAGACATCTCAAAAAAAAAAGAAAAAAATCTATAATAAAAAGATCACTGCTCAGAGCTTTTAACCACATAGATGTGTGAGCTTAAACACCTGGATAATACAACTTCATTAACAGTTACATGACAGACATTTTTCCAAGGCCCTAACATCAGAGGTGTTAATGCTGATCTAACACTGCCAAACTGATTTACGGATGAAACATCAAACAAACATCTGCCATTCTCTGACATTTTGGCAAAATGCATCTCCACCGCTGAAAGTCCAAATGATGAGCCTCATTTATGATCTTTAATCTTGCGTGTGAAACAGGTGAAAAGAAGCCACCATTCCAAAAACAGGCACTACGGTATGTCTGGTGATGTACAAACAACACTCAAGAAATGATCGGGAAACGGGAGAACTGGAACTAGACCATACAAAACAGAGTCAAATGGCTTGGTAAACAACAGGTATAAACACTGAAAGTAATACTTTGTGATGAGATATGAGGGCTTAATTAACACATTAATTAAAGTGGAAAACTCAAGCAGCTGTGAAGCATTTCAGAGAAGACTAATCAAGGGGGATGAGACAGGACATAAATGAAAACAGATGATGTGGGGGAAATAAAGAGTGAATGCAGAAGTCCACGGCATCAACCTGTCAGCTGTGTAGAGCGCTGAGCTCTGCACCATGCAGCATTCTGCTCAACGTGACAGAATCACCTCCCCCCCTACCACCACCAACACCTCCCCCACCCCCTCAATGTGACAGAGCATCCTCAGCCAAGCAGGGAGGTGGAAAGACATCCTCAGCTTGAGCAGAAAGGCAGAACGATGACCTTAGATGGGCATGGGGGCAGAGCGATGTTCCCTGCCAAACAGGGAGGCGGAACATCATCCTCAGCCGGGCAGAGTAACAACGTTAGCCAAGCAAGGAGGAAGCCTGAGGTCATCAGCTGAGCTGGTAGGCTGGGTACAACTGGCAGATGAAAAGTAGTGATGGGTCGATGAGTCTTTAACGTGACTCAGAAGTACGAGTAGTCCCGGAGACTGATTCGTTCATTTTCTCCTGGGCGCACACGCGCAAAGCATGGCAAAACCTCCGTAAATTATGTACAGGAAACAGAAATGAATAGTTACCTTTGACTCCTCTAGTCCGAATCCTTCGTTCTTTGCAGATGCTATGCAGTGCATTACACAGGAAACAGAATTGAGCGGTTCTTCTCATGAGTCTTCTAGTGAGAGTTCTTTTGTTTTATTGAATCTATTGCACTGCATAGCATCTATGGGAGTCACGTGACAAAAGAACGACCGATTCGGACCAGAAGATATGAGCAGTGAGCGGCTCATTCTGTTTATCATAATACGTCCTTAGCTGCATTGTAATATTTTAAGTACTGGAACTATAGACAAAATTTGTGCATGTAGACATGTTGGGTGTCTGTTTATTGAAAATTTTACATTTTCTTTCATTTCTGATCAAAAGAACGAGATGAACTAAATGACTAAAAAAAAAAAGGTTTGTTCATTTTGAGGAACGAGATTCAAAGAACCGAGTCACTAAAATGATCCAAACTTCCCATCACTAATGAACAGTAAGGCTTGTGGTTGTATTAGCTAAGAGTTAGAAATGGGGTGCCATTATTGTCACCAGCCTAGAAAAGAGGCAGAGTAACGTCAGCATCCTTAAAGCCTTATCTTCAAAGTTTTTTTTAGTTTTTTTTTATAATGCTTGTTTATAAAAACTCATCTGGAACTACATTCTGTCAGTCTTTCTACACGTCATTTGGGACAAGAATCCATTACCATATCCAATACATTATCAAATTTTTTGCTTCAGTTTTGGGGTCTTCCACACCAGTAGAAGTCTATCCAGCGGGAATTTGGCGCATTCATTGAGTGGCATTGGTGCATATTGAGTCAAAATGCAAGTCCTGGAGTGGTGTGCTTTATTCCCTCCTACTGCATCCATAATGCAGGCGAAGAATCTTGTGTTAAAAGCTGGAAAGCTTTATGTTTGTCTATCACAGTAGCTGAGCTGCATTATTGGAATGATCATGGAATATATCATGTTAAATGACATTTTTTGTTGTTATTTTTTCCATTTATTCATCTTTTAACAGTCTTTAGCTCCTTGTGAGCCTTGTTATTTATGTAATTGTGTGGAATGTCACTAAATGTCTATGAATAGTGTCCTGAATGTTCTTAAATGCCTGGTGATTGGAAATTACCAAACGACTGTATACATGTAAATATGAAGTGATTACCAGAATTTGCAGGATTTTTATTATATTTTTGGGATTACAAGACATTTATGTTTTTGTTGTTTGTTTGTTTGTTTGTTTGTTTGTTTTCCATCTTATTGGAGTGGCATTAGGCAGCATCCAGGGGTTGGGGTTCAAATCTCACCTCTGGTCTGTTCACATGTTCTCCCTGCACTTGGTGTGTTTCCTCCCAGTAGTCCTGTTTCCTCCTCACAGTGCAAAGACATGGCCTGTATGCTGATTAGGGTTTCCAAATTGACCATGGTGTATGACTGGGTGTGTGGGAATGTGTTTGTGTGCTTGTGCCCTGCGATGAATGGATTGGCACTGGTACCTTAGTTTCCTAAGACAGGCTTTAGGCCCCTATAACCCTACACCTGATAAGCTGTGTAGATATTGAATGGATGGAACGGCATTAATAATGTACTGTTATATGACTTATATTCTTATAAGTGTCCCATTTGCTTTAATCTCGGAATGACGCATGACGTTCAAATGAAGTGGCTGGTCACTACGGCATGGATTTAGCACAGATCAGCTTATGCAAATTGTTAATGTGAATAGACTTCAGACCATTGCCATTAACTGGGAGCTACAGTATGCATTAACATCATATGCATACTGTAGCTCCCAGTTAATGCATACTGTAGCTCCCAGTTAATGGCAATGGTCTGAAGCTACAGTATGCATTAACATCATATGCCAAACCACAATATACACAGTATTAAGATATGTGCATGAGTTATGCAGTTTAATAATTTGACTATGATAACAAAATAATTTTAATAGTTTGGTAAAGACATGATTTAATTATAGACTGAAAATGTTTATCTTATTGCTCTCTATATATTATCGTGTGTATGTTACTTCATACTTATGCTTTACAAAAAAGTACCATGTCACCTCATTGTGGGAACTCTATTATAATAAGTTTTTATTTATTTATTTATTTTTGCATCTCAGCCTGATTTTTTTTTTATATTACAAAATGTGGCTTGTAAATTGACAGCATTCACCTAAACCATCCCGACTGTGTTTATAATTGATGTGCTTGAATCGCTGTAGTCTTAGAGCTCAGTATAATGTTTTGTATGTGCAGTCAAACCAATCCTTGCATACAGTATTTCATAGTTGAAAATCAATTTTGTATACATCCCACTAGTCAGCGCATTAATATGCATTAATGCTGGGTGACATAATAATCCTGTCACACATCCTTAACGTGGAGTAATACCATGCAAGAAGGGAAATACAATTTCTTGCAGGATCCAGTGTACAAAAAAAAAAAAGACATGGATGAGGATCTGAATGCATGCTGATTACAACACATTGTCCTGGAGTGACTCTGCAGCTTTTTAACACCTTTGGGCGTATGAGTGTAATACAGATATCCTCAGGGGATTAGGAGAAATAATTGCTTTTCTACATAAGTATTCATCTCACTTGAACTTTTTGACATTTTATAGTTTTTATAACCTGGTACCGGAATTGTTATTAAGTCATGATTCTACACAAAAAAAAAAAGCTCACACTATTAAAATAGGTGAGAAATGAGTATAGTTTTAAATATTATTTACAAATAATATAAGGAAGTTGGTAAAGGATTCACACGTTTCTGCCATCTTTCCCACCATTAAGGCAAGATAGTAGTAGCATCATATTGTAGGAACACTTTTCATCAAATGTGACTGGGAAACTATCTTGAAGGCAAGATGGATAGAGCCAATTACAGGGTAATTCTAGCAGAACACGTGTTTTAGTTGAGAAAGAGACTGGGTGGAGGGTTACTTTTCAACAGGACAACAACCAGAGGTGAAAGTAGTTTTTCTTGTTCTTACCACTACTACAGTACGTAGCCACAAGGCGAGAATAAACCATGGGTGTGGTGGACTATCCTGTAAATATTTTAAGTTTTTCTTTATATCTCCACTTTTTTGACTGTTTTTGAATATCCGAAGCTATGGACAGTCATGTGTAAAAGTTAGTACCCCCTCTTTTCATTCTAAGTGCTTTCATGTAAAATCATTATTAAAATCATCTGATCATATCAGGTCCAAGTATTAGATAAATTCAACCTCAGATAAACATCATATAACATTTTTCATCTTGCAATTATTTATATTATAGCTTTCGGACAGTTAGCCTCACATTTGCCTTGAGTATACTCTGGTATACAGAGTCGACTCAATGACTGCAAGGTGTCCAGGATGCAAAACAAGCTGAAATCATCACCCATCACGCCGCTGTGTTTGACAGTGCGTATAAGGTGTTTGTGCTGAAATGCTGCGCTTGGTTTTCGCCAAACATGGCATGTGCATTAAGGGAGAACAACTCCACTGTGGTCTAATTTGTTCATAGGACATTGTTCCAGAAGTCTTGTGGTTTGTTCAGATGCAGTTTTGCAAATCTCAGTTGTTGTCAGGGGTAACCTCTAGAGGGCGCCTAGCGCCCAGAGACTTTGTGGTTGTAGTTCCTTTTGAGTTAAACTTCATTTCCCATTATGCACCTCGGTCAGGTGACGTGGGCGCTCACCTGAACCGAGTTGCTCATTTGTTTTATTATAAATAGCTTGTTTCAGTTCTAGTTTGTGTCTTGCATCTGTTCATTTAACCTCGTTAATGTCTGTGAGTTTAGTTTGTGTTTCCAGGTGTCGTTATACGTGTTTTAGTTTCATTTTCACATAAAGTATATTTGTTTTGTTAATTTCCCTGTCTTTTGTGTTGAATAAACATCGTTCCTTTAAAACCTGGGACCGCTGCGTTTATGCCTCGCACCCCGTACCGTGACAGTTGTGTTTCTCTTCTTCTTTTTCAGACAGAAGAAGCTTTCTTGTACTGACGCTTCCAAACAAACCATACTTGTTCAGTCTTCTTCTAATTGTGCATTCATAGACTTGTATCAAATATATAGTGAGGCCTGTAGGGTCTTTATTATTATTATTATTATTATTATTATTATTACGTATATAACCCTTTCCAGAATGCTTCAGATGTCTTCAACTTCAATGCTTCACGTCTAAAACTTCTGCTTTAATAGAGCTTTATAATGCTTATGATAATTTAATCAAGGGTTTCATTTTTATTAACTAAATAATGTCATTGTGAGAAAAGTTTTATTTTGCTGTTCGTCTGAGGTTGTAGATGCTTTTTGTTTCACCTTTTGTTTAGACTTTTTTTTTAGGCTTTTTTTTTTCTGGGACAATTCAACAACAATTTTAATTCCAGGTTGAAATAACCGTTGGTAGAAATGAATACTTGTGTAAATAATTGTATAGAGAGATGTCAGAATATTACTATTTTTCTTTTGCAACTAAATTAAAATGATATTTTAAACAAATTCTATTTGAACAAATTCTATTTGAATTTGTCTACTGTTTGATACTACTAATTAAAGTCAAGTAAATGGTAACACTGAAAAGTGTTCAGATCTCCAAAGATACCAATCCAATTGAGGATTGGTTATAAGGATATACTGGAAAAAAGAAATCCAATTCACAGCAACCCAAGGATCCACTGGCAATGCCCTCCTGCCAGACCCCAAATCACACCCCCAAAGGCCCTGTGGAGTCCTGCCTCAAGATTCCAGAGCTGCTCCAGTGGCACAAGAGAACTTACACAATACTGAGCATAAAGTTTTGTGTTGATCAATGTATAATCAGTAATTATTTTTTATAATTGTGTCTAAAATAATTAAACACAATTAAAAGTTCCATATTTAATTCCATGTTAATGACAGCTATTACTGTCTTACCTCATAGTCGAGATCAAGGTGGTCAAACTCTCCATTGGTGCGAAAGTGCTGCGTATGCTGGTCCAGCGTGAAGTTAATGTTTCTCCTGTATCGTTCGATCACAACCGAATGCCAGTGATGATCATCCAGCAAGCTTCCGCTGCTAGCCGACGTGTGGCCCAGGATGGAGCCGTACTGGTTACTGCCTGTGTTTCAGATATAAAAAATAAAAAATAAAAAATCAAGAAAGAGGATTTATTGTGCCTGGTTCTGAATTCTATTTTAAAAAAGATCTTGTTTCAACAGGAATGCTGGACCTTGAAAGCTTGATTTAAGGTAAATGGTGATAGCACGATCAGAAGTGATAATGAATAGAAATGTCTACCCAGGTTTATCTGGAGCAGCAGTCTTCCTTGTCTCAGCTCCACCGTGATGTAATCACCCTGCTGACCTTCGCCATGCAGAATCACCCCATCGCTCTCTCCCGTCTTGAACTTCAGAGCTATTACGTCCTTCAGGATCTTCATCTTTTTCATCTTAAAACGGTACGAGATCACGCCCTGGCCGTCAAAGTTAATTACATCGGCCCCTGAGGAATTGGAATGAGACAGATAATGGAGTGAGGAAGGAAAGAGAAGCATAAAAAGAGGATTAGAGTTTCAAAAATGGTTGAGGCCATGAAGACTTAATAAAAAATAAAAAAAGTGGAAGTTTGGGGGTGAAACAATATATACTAAACTGTGACTGTGGGTGAGAGTACAGTATTTAACTCTCAATAGCTGTGTCAAATTAGAGATTTTAATAAGAGGAAAATTATGCATTTTGAATCAAAGCCAAACAAAGAAGTATATACAGTACCAAGTATATGTTTTGTTCAGTGAGTGGATTTCAGAATATAGTGACACATTTGGTTTCTTAGTAATATACTTCAAGTGGGTGCTGCGGTGGCTAAGTGGTTAGCACTGCACCTTCAGGGTCTGAGTTCGATTCCCGGCCAGGTTTAATTCCTGCCCTCTGTGTGCATGGAGTTTGCATGTTCTCCCCGTGATTGAAGAGTTTCTTCCGGGTACTCCGGTTTCCGCCCACAGTCCAAAGACATTCAGATTAGGCTCATTGGCATTCCCAAATTGTCCATAGTGTGTGAGTTTGTGTATATGAGTGCCTGCGATGGATTGGCACCCTGTCCGGTGTGTGCCTCTCCTTGTGCCCTAACGTTCCTGGGATAGGGTTCAGAAACCCGCAACCCTGTATACAGGATTAAGCGGTATAGACGATGAGTGTGTGAGAGTGAGTGATACTTTGAGTGCATACAGTATCCACTTCAAATTATGGATGTCTTTTGAGTTTGTACTGTACTTAAAAATATGAAGAAAAAAATTGACAGGGAAAACAATTATACATTCTATTTATGCATCAAAATAATTCAAGTAATGCTGCAACTTTGCACCTGGTGTCATTATAAATGATGCCGCCATTGTTGGGGAAGAGTTCAAGAAACTAGTAGCAATCAAGGTCAATGAAAACAAACATCCTAAAGTTCTCAAAGTCAACATTAATAAACACCACCTAAGCCGAGAAAGCTTCAGCAAACAACAAGGACCTTAAACATCACTATTAGGACAATTGGTTTGATAAGATTCATGGAGCCACATCTAATGAGACTAATGTGCTGTCAGACTACTGATACAAGATAAGTAGGAGAAAAACCTGCAGTCAGACAAAAACTGTTGAAGTACAACCTGAAAGCAGCAGGAAAAACTGTTAAATTGACAACAACAAGCAATGAAGTGCACCACAATGATCTCAATTCCTTCAGCTCACACAAAACTCCTCGGCTAAAGCACGAAGCACAGAGATGTGTGTATTATGGATCAATATACATTGGTCAGACGAAACAGCATGATATGGAACTGCTTCTCTACAAACCATACTGGAGCATTACACACCACTGGAACAAACATAAATGAAGAAAATTGCCGTGACAGAGAACAATTTTATCTCATCAGAAAAGAGACTGAATCTGGGGAGTACAGTCGTGGCCAAAAGTTTTGAGAATGACATAAATATTAGTTTTCACAAAGTTTGCTGCTAAACTGCTTTTAGATCTTTGTTTCGGTTGTTTCTGTGATGTACTGAAATATAATTACAAGCACTTCATATGTTTCAAAGGCTTTTATCGACAATTACATGACATTTATGCAAAGAGTCAGTATTTGCAGTGTTGGCCCTTCTTTTTCAGGACCTCTGCAATTCGACTGGGCTGCTCTCAATCAACTTCTGGGCCAAATCCTGACTGATAGCAACCCATTCTTTCATAATCACTTCTTGGAGTTTGTCAGAATTAGTGGGTTTTTGTTCGTCCACCCGCCTCTTGAGGATTGACCACAAGTTCTCAGTGGGATTAAGATCTGGGGAGTTTCCAGGCCATGGACCCAAAATTTCAATGTTTTGGTCCCCGAGCCACTTAGTTATCACATTTGCCTTATGACACGGTGCTCCATCATGCTGGAAAATGCATTGTTCTTCACCAAACTGTTGTTGGATTGTTGGAAGAAGTTGCTGTTGGTGGGTGTTTTGGTACCATTCTTTATTCATGGCTGTGTTTTTTGGGAAAAATTGTGAGTGAGCCCACTCCCTTGGATGAGAAGCAACCCCACACATGAATGGCCTCAGGATGCTTTACTGTTGGCATGACACAGGACTGATGGTAGCGCTCACCTTTTCTTCTCTGGACAGGCCTTGTTCCAGATGCCCCAAACAAGTCGGAAAGAGGCTTCACCCAAGAATATGACTTTGCCCCAGTCCTCAGCAGTCTATTCGCCATACTTTTTGCAAAAGATCAATCTGTCCCTGATGTTTTTTTTGGAGAGAAGTGGCTTCTCGCTTCTTCTTCGCCTCACTGTGCGTGCAGATGTGCTCACAGCTGACTGCTGCCATTCCTGAGCAAGCTCTGCACTGGTGGCAAAAACTTAAGCAGCAACTTTTCCAATTTACAATATTTATGTAATTCTCAAAACTTTTGGCCACGACTGCATATGGCCAAGTCAACAAGACAACAACCATGCACTGTGAGGGTTCACCACTAGAGGCCACTGTTTTGTAGTTTATGTTTGTAGACTCAGTTTCCCAGAAGGCACCTCAGTCAGGTGATGAGAGTTCTCACCTGAACCGAGGTACCTCATTAGACATTCTATAAATAGCTGTTTGTTCTGGAAAACTGGGTTGAGCAATATTATTGTCAGTTGGGCTTTACTTTGGTTTGGTTATGTTATGTTACGTTACGTTTTAGTTAAGTTGGCATATGTGGTATGGAGCTGTCTTTGTTCACTGTGTTAGTTTGCTTTGTAGTCTGTTTGGTTCCCCCTGTGTAAGTACCACTGTTAAATGTTTAAATCTTAGTCTGTTTTACTACTAACATGGTGATACTAACCTGCCTAGTTTTTAATCTGTGTATTCTCCTAGTTTGTCTAGTCTCCACGTCTGCTTAGATCTTAGTCTGTTTAGCCACTAACCTGCTTAGTTATTAGTCTGTCCCCTACCTAGTCTGCTGTGTACCCAGTCTGTTTGCCCTTAGACTTTTGGCTTCTAGTCTGTTAGCAACTAGTCTGATTAGCTATCATCCAGCGTAGCAGCTAGTGTGCGTAACAGCTAGTAGGCTAGGTCTCCATGTTTAATTAGTCCTCCTGTCTGTGTTAAATATTAGTCTGTCTATGTAATTTGGTTAATGTTGTTGTGTGTCATGCTCCAATCAGTAAGCCAACATCCTTTGTTTGAAGTTTGTTTTGTTGTAGTTTGTTCAAATAAAAGGACTTTTATGTTTCACACCACTCCTCTGCGTCTATGCCTGCCTCGCTTTGCCCACGGCAACTACATCAAGCCGGAATACCACCATAATCATGACATGCACATACTGTACAGCCAAAACAACTCCAGGATGCCTTGCATGGCCTAACCTTGGCGTAGCCAATCTCCTGTTTTTAATCCCATTGGCAATTTATGGAGAATTTTTAATTCAAGTCCAACATTAAGAACAACCGTTATCTTAGGAAACAGAAGGTACCTACTATAGTTCTGTCAAAGCTACAGAAAGGGGCTTTCGAGTTAAGCTGGGACTTTTGATTATTCAGAATAATAGAAGACAGTTATAAGAGTAAAAACTACCTTTTTCTCTACAACCCCCTAGTGCTTTGTTTGTTCTTGGAAACAAAAGAACAAGAACCAAAGTTTTCTCAAGACACCAGATCCAAGATCAGACTGCCTGCTTCATGTCTGAAATGCTGGCCTCCCAGGAACTCCTTTAAAGGCCATTTCTTTTAATAGAAAAATGGCCGGGTTTGATCACTAAAGTCATTCTATTTTGCAGGACAATGCATTGCTTGCACATCAAAGGAGCTCGACTGGGAGTTATTGCCACATCCCCTGCACAGTCCTGGCCAGGCACCAAGGACCGTTTTGGGCCATTCTAAAAGTTCCTAGGAGGCCAGTGTTTCGGAAATGATGAGGATGTGGAACAGGCGATCTAATCTTGGCTTCTGTGTATTGAGAAAACATTATACCTGTACCTTGAGGTATATCATAAAAGTACTGTACTAGTGAAATGCTGTGATAAATGCATTAATGTAGCAGCGGATTATATAGAGAAATAAAGGGAGTTCTGGGTTTGACGTGAATGCCTCTCGTATAAATAACAACAATGGCTTTGTGGAAATCCTAATAATTGATTGTTTCAAAAGTTAGAATAATTAAAAATCTCTAAAAAAAAAAAAAACTTTATTTGGAGCCTTTATGCCAATTAACATCCGTTTGCGCAATGTCTGACCACATGGCCCAGTATGTTTGTAACAGGATTTAGAATTAGGATCAGAGATTGGGTCCAACACAACAGCTTCCCACACACAGTATCTGGTGTATCTGGTGTCATGCATCTCTTAGTGTTGTAATGTTACCTCTCTGTTTTGTTTTCTTTTGGAAATATCACTGAGTTACATCTCAGCTCCCAAATTACTGTTTTGTAATCTGGTCCAAATGGCATCATGTACACTTTCTCAGAACAGGTCTCAAGCGTTTAGACGTTTTAACACTTTTGGCTGCTTTTTAATTTAATATTTCGGTAAATTGTTGTTGTTCAGTATTTATTTATTTATTATAATTTTTTTTTTTTAATTCATTGTTACAAATGGCATCTATTATCATCAACAGCATAGTGAAAAGGACAGTGGTAATCACACAGTACTGTCACAAGATGACTGCATCCAGTTCTGATCAGGCTATAGTTTTTGGTATTACTATTGTTTTGGCAACCAAAAATTCCTGCTGGATATGGATATACTGTATACACTGGAAGTATAAACCATAATGAAGGCTGTCTGCTTTTACGTACCTGCATAAACACTAAAAGAACTGCTCTAAAATGCTTAGAAAACCTCACTGGCCAATTTCCTTATAAACCAGCGTAGAGGATACCGGAGACTACTAATCATTTTTAAAAAAGGTGCTTTTAACTCCACTCTATAGTAGAGTAATAAAATAGTAGTAGAATTCTCAGGTCGATTTTTCATGTAGATTTTTTTACTTAGATTAAATGGAATTTGTCATGATCAATGCAGCTACATTTAATGGCGTGAGGAGGAATTGGTTTAACAAAAAAAAAAAAAAAAAACATTACACCATTATATATGCAATAAGCATTTTTTTTTTATTATTATGAAAAATAGTGAATGGAAATATTGTGATTGTAACATCACTGTAAACTCACAGTATGGACATCCATAGATTTCTATCCTCAAGCCTATTTGACCCTCTTCACTCCAGCCGAGAGGGACAAAGCATAGAAACCGAGCCACGACGGTGTGCTGAAGATTGTGGCGCACCACGCTCTCTGTGTTTGAGTTTCCTGTAAATGTCTGCAGATAAAGAGGCAAAAACATCTGTTTTATTATACTCATTTACATATAAATTGGTGAGAGTGTTCTTATCCCAAAGGTAATAGGTGAGAAAACTCCCACAGTTCTCCCACAGCCTCCAGACAAGTCTGAAATGCAAAAAACAACACTGATTTTCTATTTAATGTTGTTGTTGTTTTTTTCAGTTAATTCTAGAAAATGCTTGGACCTTAGCCATTCAGTGTAATTAGTCAAAAATGAAGCCATGTTAGGTTTTTAACTCCTGTCTTGTATATGGTTTAATCAATCATCTTCACCTTCACAAGGTGCTGAATTGATCCATTATTATTAGAGGAGCCTATATTTAGACTGAAATTTATTGTAGAAGTTTTGGAGCTAAAAAAAAAAAAAAGGACATTAATAAATATTTACATGGTGTTATCAGAAGTCAATAGAAGAAAGTATTGTCTCCAGCATGCTCAGTAGAAGCTAACAGCTGTTGTACTTACAGTACTGTGAAAATGTCATGGGTACGTAGAAAAAGTTCTATAAAGAGCAGTAAAAAGTAAAAAAGGCAATATTTGGTGTGAAAAAAACAGTAGTGCTAGATACAGATTTAAAGTGAAGTGTAGTTTTAAACAAAGCAAAACAGCTGGATGTTTTAATGAGAATGCTGGAGACTTCTTCTCATAACTGTCACTTTTCTCCAGTATAGTTGTAGTGTACAGAAAAACAAATCCAATATACACTCACCTAAAGGATTATTAGGAACACCTGTTCAATTTCTCATTAATGCAATTATCTAATCAACCAATCACATGGCAGCTGCTTCAATATATTTAGGGGTGTGGTCCTGGTCAAGACAATCTCCTGAACTCCCAACTGAATGTCAGAAATGGGAAAGAAAGGTGATTTAAGCAATTTTGGGCGTGGCATGGTTGTTGGTGCCAGACGGTCCGATCTGAGTATTTCACAATCTGCTCAGTTACTGGGATTTTCACGCACAAACATTCCTAGGGATTACAAAGAATGGTGTGAAAAGGGAAAGACAGCCAGTATGCGGCAGTCCGGTGGGCAAAAATGCCTTGTTGATGCTAGAGGTCAGAGGAGAATGGGCCGACTGATTCAAGCTGACAGAAGAGCAACTTTGACTGAAATAACCACTCATTACCACCGAGGTATGCAGCAAAGCATTTGTGAAGCCACAACACGCACAACCTTGAGGCGGATGGGCTACAACAGCAGAAGACCCACCGGGTACCACTCATCTCCACTACAAATAGGAAAAAGAGGCTACAATTTGCACGAGCTCACCAAAATTGGACAGTTGAAGACTGGAAAAATGTTGCCTGGTCTGATGAGTCTCGATTTCTGTTGAGACATTCAAATGGTGGAGTCAGAATTTGGCGTAAACAGAATGAGAACATGGATCCATCATGCCTTGTTACCACTGTGCAGACTGGTGATGGTGGTGTAATGGTGTGGGGGATCTTTTCTTGGCACACTTCAGGCCCGTTAGTGCCAATTGGGCATCATTTAAATGCCACGGCCTACCTGAGCATTGTTTCTGACCATGTCCATCCCTTTATGACCACCATGTACCTATCCTCTGATGGCTACTTCCAGCACGATAATGCACCATGTCACAAAGCTCGAATCATTTCAAATTGGTTTCTTGAACATGACAATGAGTTCACTGTACTAAAATGGCCCCCACAGTTACCAGATCTCAACCCAATAGAGCATCTTTGGGATGTGCTGGAACGGGAGCTTCGTGCCCTGGATGTGCATCCCACAAATCTCCAAATCAACTGGAAGATGCTATCCTATCAATATGGGCCAACATTTCTAAAGAATGCTTTCAGCACCTTTTTGAATCAATGCCACGTAGAATTAAGGCAGTTCTGAAGGCGAAAGGGGGTCAAACACTGTATTAGTATGGTGTTCCTAATAATCCTTTAGGTGAGTGTATATATATACACAGTCACCTCAAATCTGAAAAAATACAGAACAACATTATAGCACAGAATCAATCACAAATACATTTTATTACCAAGAAATGGACAGAAATGATCTAACTTAAAAAACAGAGACAAGAATCAATTGACGCATCGTTCTGCTGGAAAAATGAAAATAAAATGTGATCCAGTATTTTAAAGACTATTATCTTCTGACAAGGAGAGTTTGGCACCTTCCTCCACCCTCTATTCACTCAGGGGGCTTTTTCTTTCAGACGAAGACAGGCCTTTATGTGAGACAGCAACACAAGGAGATATAGAAAGATAATGAGAGAGGAGTCAGCAAGAGATGGAGGGAGAGAGCTCTGCAGTGAATAGACATAAAACTCTGAGTGTGAGGGTGATGCACCTGGTGTACTATAGGTACATCGTGCTCTATAGGTGAAGAGAAGCATTAATCACTACTCGACAACAAGAAAAAGTCGAAAGCTTAAAGCACTTTATCTGTTGCATGTTGGTGTCTATGTCAATAATTATCTCAAATACTAATACAAAAATGATTTTTTTTTTTACTCAAATTGGATACGCATTGCAATAAAATTATGAAAGGACCTTTGGAAACATTTCGAAGTTAAAAGGCAGGAATAATTTTTATGTGAAATTACATTTATTTGCTGTGATAATATGACTTCATAATGAATCATGTCTTTCTTGGAAAGCATGGAAGTGCAAAATCCTCACAGACTGAGACTAGAAGCTGAAATGTCAAAAGGTTTTAATAAAGAATAGAGAAGATATTAGCATTAATAATGCTATTTGTTAAATATCTCATGCAGGTAGAAAAATTATGTTGGATAATATCATCCAAAAGTGGATCTAGCTAATAGACAGGATGATTTTTACATTCTATAATTTGGAGTACATTTCACATTTGTTCTTTCATAATAGAACAAATAGTAGTTTAAGTTAGTTAATGTATTTGGTGTAATCCTGTATATCTGCTAGATGAGAAGCTCAAACATTAACATTAGTTCCCTGACACTGATGACTGAATATGTACACTACTGTGTGTTATTCTGACCACGTCACATTTTTATGAACAGTTTTACATCATATTGGAGCAAATAATTTAAAGAACAATGTATGTAACATGTCAAGAGTTAATTAATATACGTAATGGCAATGAACATATATATATACACTGCTTATAGAAATAAAGGGAACGCCTCTCATATCTGCATGGTTCAAGTTAAACCGGTACTAAGTGTTCCCTTAATTTTTTTGAGCAGTATTTATTTATTTATTTATTTATTCATTATTATTATTATTATTATTATTATTATTATTATTTTAGTTTTTTTATGAGAGAACGAGAGAACACTGAGAACAGTGTGTTTAGGCACTGAGTTACTGATCGGAAGATCGGCGGTTTGATTCCCAGCTCAGCCACGTTGCCATTGTTGGGCTCTTGAGCAAGGCCCTTAACCCTAACTGTCCACGGGCGCTGTATCATGGCTGACCCCAGTTCGCTGGGATATGCGAAGAAGGAATTTCACTGTGCTGTAATGTATATGTGACAAATAAAGGCTTTACTTTACTTTAAAATGTATATGCCGCAGAGAAGAATAAAATTACATAATGCGGTCACATGGCATTAATACAAATTACTTTTGGGTTACAGGATGGGGCTCTGTTAGTAACTTGACAGAACTTTTGCAGAAATGAATACATACAAAACAATCAATTTATTAATAAAATATGTTTTTTTTTTTAGTCTTTGATTTTTTTAAATAAATAAAAAACAGTTGACATTAACCCTAATGGTTTTCAGTTTTGAAACTAAGAAAATCTGATGTGCAAACAGCGTACATGGCAAAAATGGTCAATTTGTCAACCTTATGAAAACTTTCAACCTACGTAAGTGAAGTACAGGATGCACGGATCGATTGTGTGATATTATTACGTGCTTTTGCTTAATAGGCAAAATATGATATTTTAAGATTTATAAGATTTAAAAGATTTAGAGGTCTTGCACCTCCAGGGTCCGGGTTTGATTCCCACCTCTGTGTAAGTTTGGATGTTCTCCCTGTGCTTGGTGCAAAAACATGCAGAATAGGCTATATATATTGATATAATTACAATATAATTATAATATAATTACAATTTTATATATATATAAATTGTAATTATATTGTCTCCTGGAATAGGCTCCAGGCCTCCCACAGCCCCATATACGAGATAAACCGGTATAAACAATGAGCGAGTAAAAGATTTAGAATAAATAGACTTATCATTGAACAGATATCAGATGTACCCCAAACTATAGAATGACTCGTACATTGCTGATTATGAGGAGCGAAAATAGCTACTATAAATTTCATCCTTTGCCATTGATAAATTGTGGAATTTTCTCGGGGAAATTGCAAATCTCCAGTGAACACAGTAATGCAAAGGCGGAGGGAGGGATGGGGGGCATATCTGATACCTGCTGATAGCTGATGACCTATCTGATATCTGATACAGTCTGGTAGAAAGATTAGTGTGTGGGAGCTCTTTGGATCAATCTTACACGGACACGTTGCACAATGAACAAGAAGATAAAAGTGGAGAGAGAGAGAGAGAGAGAGAGAGAGAGAGAGAGAGTATGCACAAGGTGAATATGCAGCTGTAAGCAGTATACTAATACTGTCTTTGGTTTTGTCAAACTGTAAAAATTTAGGTGCACACAAAGTGGTGGTGCGGTGGCTTCGTGGTGGCTTTGCACTGTCGCTTTGCACCTCGAGGGTCTGTTTACATGTTGCTTGGTGGATTTCCTCCGGGTACTTCAGGTTTCCTCCCACAGTCCAAAGACATGAAGGTTAGTCTAATTGTAGTTACCAAATTACCCGTAGTGTGTGAATGTTGACCCGAGGTCCCACAACAGTTGTAAAAATGGGAATTAATACAAGAGTCACCATTGGCCTTCACAGTCCCTAGTTGGAATACAGAGGTTCCTTGATGGATGGATGAAAATACATGCATAAGTAACTTATTTCTTTATTAAATTCTTCTTCTTCTTCTTGTTAATTGTTGAACATTCCCAACCTCTTATATAGCTTGACATTGATAACACACCATGTTCAATGCCCATCTTCAATGAGCTCTCACAAGTGTTTCCCTAATTGCAGCATATATAATAATATATAATATATAATAATGATATATGAATATAATGGCTATGTAAATACTGTTGACTCATCATCGTTCCTCTACAGCAGTTTGTACACAGAAATGAATAGCTGACAAAGCCACAGGGCCCATTAAAAGTAAAAAGTGGTGCTATCCTTTGTTACAGTACGTTGCTGCACCTGGGCCTACAAAAAGCAGAAGGCTTGGCTGCGTGTCATGTACCATCAAGTTTTTACACGCCGATCATTTGGCTTCTTTATCGCAACCCAGTAGAGCTGTATTGAATTTCAATGACTCTTAGGCTTTGTTAAGAGTTGTATGAAAATGTTTAGTAAATCCCATCTGATGTATCTTTGATTGTATTAACATTGGGTTGGAAACAAACTCCTTGCCAAACAGCTGTGTTGCATTTAAAACATATAAAATTATTGAAACAAGGGGTGTTCAAGTCAAACCAGGACATTTGATTGTGCAGAATAACAGAACACAGTAATGAAAGTACAGTAAGAACTCCCTTTATTCCTTTATATAATCCCCCGCTACACTAATGCACTTATCCCAGTGATTCACTAGGGCGTGAATACCATCAAGGTAGAAAGTTTTCTTAGTACACTGGTGCCTTGATCCCACTGCCTGCTTCATGTTTAAAATGCTGGCCTCCCAGGAACTCCTTTAAATGTATGGGGAATGTGACCATAACTCCAAGCAAGTTCCTGTAATGAGCAAGTGATGTTCATGAGTGATTATGCGTACAGTTCCTCACAGACAGATGTGAGTTTTAGATCAGTAGTTCTAATGATCACAATGGGCTCTGAGCCACCTTGGCTGAGATCGTTGTTCATGAATGTATTGCGTTCTTTAAACCATTTGCACAATTCAAATGTTGAAGCTAAGAGTCATCACTGTACTGTGCTTGAGGTCTTCTGTAAATGTCACTAGGTTGAGAAATTTCATCAGAAGTCCCAGTTTGACTTGAAAGTATCTTGTGTATAAAAAAAAAGCTAAACCAACTACTAATAATAGTAAGATTAAAGGCATAGCGATTAGCACTGTCACCTCACACCTCCATTTCCAGGTCGATTGGGTGTACTGTAGTTGTACGTTTGCCCTGTGATGGGTCGGCACACCGTCCCCTTACTTGGGGAAACACTACAGTATGTGACCCTACACAAGATATATTTCACATAAACATTTCAACAGGTACCTCAACAAACTACTTTGATTTGGTGTCACATCTAAGCAGAAATTAAAAGCTAAAAGATCCAACCCATTCATCATCCACCATAGCGGCACTGACATTGTGAAATTACGGCATGCATTGTGTTTGATACCGTGTCATCTACAGGCGCTGTTCATCAAAGCAGCAGAGCCCGAAATACGGCACAAAATTGATTAGGATGGTTTGTCATTTTTGTGATAAATGGATTCAAATTGGGATGTTGGCCAAACTTTCTCATGCTGTAGTCTTAAAAAGATCAAACGGAACAGAAATCTTACAGAATACGCCGATAATAAAATTATACAGTACAATACTTATAGGATGAAGGCAAAATAGCCAATCAAACACCAAATAATTCACAAGAATCATCTGTATGAAACCGAACTATGATTAGAGTGACAGGTGATGCTTTGTAAGTCCTAACAGTTTTTAGAAGTGAGCTTAGATTTTTGCACCCATCTGTCCATCAGAAATAATTGCCTATTGCGGTTTCTTAAAGGTGAAACAACGATCTTACACCATCTAAAACTGAGTGCTGAATTTACCCAGATGTTTCCATCCTGATGGTAGGGTTTCCAGTTCCTGCCCGTGTCACTGTAGAGCAGTCTGTAGCGTGTGGTCCAGTCTGAGCTGCTGTATCGACCCTGAGTGGCAACAGCAGTCACCTGCTTCCTGCTGCCCAGGTCCACCTGCAGCCACGGGTAATGATCAGTGTCGAGAGGAGACCAGCCTCCGGCACCTACACACCCGGAAAGATCAATCTAGTTTTACTGAGCAAGATCAGAAAATGTATACACTCCAACTATGATCTAGTCATTAAACATTAGGATCAAGCTGAATCCTGTGGGATTTGGTATAGCTATAGTGTGTATTTGCATATACAGTATGTTATCTACATAGAATTTTGAGAATTATATATGGATCCTCTTTTTGGTAGATATGGAAAAAGTATTTCTGATTTCACAAAGTCTTTTGTAGATCATCTGCTAATGGAAATGTAATGGGTTTTTCTCCAGGTTCCTTCATCAAAAAACCATAAAATAGGCAATAACATGAATATAATGTACAAGTGTAAACAGTATTAATACAGTATCCAGGTATAACTATTATGCGTAGCATGCTTATCTAAAAGAAAGGTTTTGTCTGTACAAAACTTGTTCTTTCAACAATATCTTCATGTTTCATACATTTGAGGGCCCAAAACCAGTCTCCGAACTGTATGTCTGTATGTCTGTATGTCTGTCTGTATGTCTGTCTGTCTGAGTGAATAAAACTTTGGCAGTAATTAGATATCTGCCTGAAGTTTAACCTCCACCATAAGTGAAATCAAAAGTAGGTACAGTAAAAGCAATGTTATGAAAACTTACAGTATGTGTTTAATAATCTCATTAAAAACAGGCTAATGATGAGCTTCGTAAACAAACACCCGCACCAATATATATTAATTAATAAATAAGCGAATAAATATTTTACTGGATTTACTTAATATTCACAGCGCTGAAGTGACTTTTAATGCGCTGGAGTCATTTCAAGACAAAACTTTTTGACATTTTCAGACAAACCATTATCCGATCTACTTTTCGATTTCACAACTTTTGTTATTCACTGTCCGATCACCAAACTGAAAGTGTATTTGGCTGACAATGAAAGAAGTACAACTTAGTGTAAACATGCCGTAAGATGCTCAGAACTCAGAGTTCTGCCGTACAGACAGACTGTTTTCCCGTCAACGACAGGTCCTTATCCTAGTAATTAATATATCAGTCAGTCCAATATTACGTAGAGTGAAATATTTGGTTCAAGCCTGTGCAAATGGTTTAATGTCTTGGCAGGTTATGTTTGCAACTAGAAAATACACATGGAAATACATTTTAGGAAACACTTCATAAATAGAACCCATGTTAACCATCTGTTCAGTGCCTTGAGCTTGTAAGCCTCCAAAAGTCTCCCTCCCACCATCTTTTTTCACTTGTAAACCCGACGAGTTATTTTCTGCCTCACGCTAAAGAATTTCATGTTCGTAAGCACAAAACCACAGCGCAATCTAAACAGTATGATGCATAAGTAATAAACATGAAAATGAGAAAATGGTGCCCATGTGGCATTTTAATAACCTAACATGTAACATGTAATAAAATATCGATATTTATTTATTGGAATGCCTAATAAATTTATATAAGTACTGATACAAAAAAATCTTGCCAGCAAGGTTTCCACAGGATCTGCTGGAGACTTATGATGTGTATTGTTGCAGGGATTTCTACTGTCTCTTTAGAATGAACAGATATACAATGCCTTCAGAAAGTACCAAAAATGTATTATCTTTGTTCACACTGTATTAAAAAAACACTTTCACTTACTCATTCTTTTTCTATACTGACTATTCTCTACAGGGTTCAAGGAGGCCTGGAGCTCAGCCCAGGGGACTGGATGGGGTGCCAATCCATCACAGGACACACGCACACAAATACGCTGCAGGCAATTGGGAATGGCAATTAGTCTAATTTGCATCTCTTTAGCCATTGGAAGGAAATCAGAATCCCCAGAGAAAACCTGCCAAGCACAGGGAGAACATTCAAACCCTATGCACACAGACCCAAAAGTGGGACTTAAACCCTTGGCCCTTGTGGTGAGAGGCCACAATGATAACCACTACGCCACTATGCCACCTTATAATTTTATTCAAGTATGTTAAAATTGGGTCAGTTTCTGCGCGCTTAGAAGTGACTCTCTTGGCAAATAAGATTATGGATGGCTGTGAAATTATTTAAAACAGGGAATTCTGAGTGGCGTAACAGAAGTGCACTTGCCCTACCATGCAGGCTTCATCAGTTTAATTCCCAGGTGACGCTGCAGCCATCCACAGCCAGGAATCCAAAGAAGACAGTCTGGATTGGTCTTAGGGTGGAGGTGTGGCATACTCATGCTCCCACATCAGTCATAGTGATATTTGACTATCATGAGCATCTGTGAGCTCACGTAAGAGGAAGGCGACAGATAGTGCTTTTCTTCAAATGTGTTATATTGCCAAAAAGATGACTTGAGATTGTAAAAAACTATGCTTTTTCAAAACATCTAAAATTGAGTATCCTCACACAGACAATCATAGATCAGACCAGTCCTGTTGGTTCAGGAGTAGTGGTTCAGGCATTGGACTATGGTTCAGAATGTCCCAGGTTCTACTCCCACCAATGACGAGATGTATAATGTGATAAAATGTAAGTCGGTCTGGATAAGTGTGTCTGCCAAATACCCATGTGAATGTTGCCATGAGCTCACCATTAATCCAGATGAAGATTTCAGGAGGAAGATGATGTTAAAGTGTGATAAAAAAAACATTGACAAAGCTTTGAACCTTCTCAGGAACTATATGAAATCCATTGTAACAAAAGCACTCTACTGAGATCAGGACAAACTGTGTGCTTGGACAAGAAAGGAAATCCTGAGCTCCCTGGCCAAAATTGAAGGACCTATATGGACCTGAACATTATTATTAGCTCTTCACAGACCTCAACGCTTTTGTAGTCTAGAGCCATTTAGTCTAAGCTAAAGCATAATTAGGTAACACTGTTACTGTAATCAAGCATGATGGTGGTAGCATCCTGGTCTAGTGTGGCTTTTCAGGAGCAGAAATTGGAAAGATTACTGTACATGAAGACATACTGTATGCATTTATGGAGAAAAAATACAGCACATACTAATCGATCACAACACTTCCACCATCTCCATATGAACTGAGTAACATTGATAATTCATTATGTACCAGTAAACTGGTTACAGAATCATGCGCACCCAATACTCATTTTAGGAAAGGCTAACCTGTCTGGTCCAGTCCCACAGAAAAGCCAATGTAGCACAAAATGCTGAAAAAACCTTATGCTGTCTTTGATAGAAAGCTATCAGTACACTATCAGTTCAGTATGGGGCTTAACAGGCAAAGAGTCCAAGACTGCTGACCCAGCCTCCAGACTCCTCAGATCTCAGTTTGACTGGACATCCATTAAATTCACTGGGCAAACCGTTCTGATCCATGGAGACCCCACCCTGCAACCCACAGCACCCAAAGGATGTGACACTGACATCCCAGTGCCAGACACCACAGCACAGCCCGGGGGTCTTGTCGAGTTCCAACTAGTCGATAAATTAAATTAAATGATAGGGAAACAAAACACAAAGGAGTGCCTTGAATAAAGAAGGTGTTTTGAAATGGCAGAATCAAATCAAATTCTTAAATCTATTTGAAAATCGGTGGTGTGACCTGGACGCTGCTGCCAGTTTGAAAGAACTCGGGTACATAAGGGCAGGGGTAGCTGAGGTGGCTAAGGGCTTTCTTTTCTTCTTCTTCTTCTTCTTCTTCTTTTGACTGCTCTTGTTTATTGGTCGCCACAGCGGACCATTTGTCTCCATCTAAGGAGTTTAAGGCCTGTATTACTGATCAGAATGTCAGCTAGTAAAGCCTGATGGACCTGGGCATCAAGCTGGCACTCTTGGGCCCTTGAGTGAGGCCCTTAACCTTGTCTGCTCCATCAGCGCTGTATCATAGCTGACCTGGCCATGATAATAACTCTTACACAAACTTGCTAATAAAGCTTGGATATGAGAAGAAAATAATTTCACTGATCTTTAAAGTATGCATGGTAAAAAAAAAAATATATATATATATATATATATGTATATATATTCTTGTTTGTATTTGCATTGTGGAATTGAAGAAAATGACATTGGAGATATTGTAGCGCATAGGGACATTTCACACTGAGGGGGTGAATGCATATTAATTAAACATTTCTTTCTTTCGATTTTCGAATGTTTTAATTAATTCTGAAGTCATTGAAACACTATTTAATTGTATTTCTAGCAGAGAGGCATTGATGTAACTCAGCAAAAAGAAAGATAATCATTTGGGGAGGGGAGCAGGGGGATGGGCATGAGGCACATTCGAATTCTCTTTTGTTCATTTTATATATTTTTCTTTTCAAACAAGCAAAAATCCTAACATAATGTTTCACACAAGGGAAATATACTGGCATGTGTGCGAGGGTTTTCATGGCCTTGGGGATCATTCTAGGTCCCCAAACAAACACAATACAGTAAACACAACGGTCCAGGGTTTTTGACTTGGAGCTGAACATTAATAAATAATTATATGAACACATTCCTCTCCCAACTGGCTTACAGTTAGGCTCAGGCTTTCCGTGCTCAGGAGCAGGACTGCATTTTCATTGCATTGCATTTCTATCAGTTTCCCACCTTAAATATTATTACATATAGTAAATTTTTCTGTTAAACTATACTTTAACATACTGTATATATATATATATATATATATATATATATATATATATATATATATATATATATATACAGTATGTATATATATTTATAATGTATATAATATAAATATATAGGTATATGCTATTGTGCTTTTATTTTTTTTCTCATTTACTCATTTGTTTCATACACATTCGTTTTTTTAGCTACTGTATGTAGAACTCTTAAATTGCATTTTTTAAGAAACTTTCCCTTGACTCACTTTGCTCTATCAATACAAAATCCTGGTAATGTCCTGCTGTTAGAAGTCTTCGAGTACTAAAACTTCTATTGTACATATCCTCGATACTGTTCACTGGTGTGCCCAGAAACCAGATGTCTGGATCTCTTCATTAGCCATGATGGTCTTTTATGCTTCTGCCTCCCTTATTGTCACTAATGATGATGTCATCTGCTCTAGATCTGCCAGGGTGCCATTATAAATACCCAGAGCACAGACGAGAATGTGAAACAGACTGAGAGTGTGAAACAGCAGCTAGGAGGCTAAATTCACAACTATTCTCACCACAGTAGTAAGAGAATCCAAACTCGGATAAGATAGGGGTGGGGGGGGTCTCTGGAACCATTAAAGTTACAAGAGAAAGAAAGGTGTCAAGTTGCGGATAGGAATCGTGTACTATTATCAAATTTCAACCCCATGGAAGAGTGAAACGCTGCATAAATGAATGCACTAAGTGGAGTGTGTCTATAGAAGTGTGACAGTGTGCATCGTCACAGAGATACTGCTGATGGAGGCAGAGCTCCAGGACATGCATGGCTGATTATTCATGCAATGTCCAGTGACCAGCAGGAAAAGAAAAGGGTAAGTATGAGTGTTATAGATGCCATCACCATTTTTTTAAATGACTTATGTGGTTAGTTTGGTTAGTGGCTTCACAGCCATGGTTAAGGTTAAGATAATACAGAAGTCAATGTAACAATTCAAACTATGTATGCTACTGTATGTACAAGAGACATTCAAGTCGAACAGGATATGCTAAAAAAGGATCTCATCAAAATTCAACGAATGGAACCCATGCTCCTTGAAAATTGATGGATAACTCATCAAATAGACACACCTGTCTAAGCTGGGAGTAATTGCTACATCCCCTGTACAGTCCTGATCTAGCTCCAAGCCATTTTCACATGTTTGGCCATTAAAGGAGTTCCTGGGAGGCCAGTGTTTCAGATCATACAGCAGGGAATCTAATCTTTTTAGTCCAAAAATGTTGTACCTTGGTGGTATCCAAGCACTAGTGAAATGGTGGGATAAGTCCACTTATTATAGTAGAGAGATACGGATGGTAGACGAGCGGTATTCTACTTTTACCGCCGCACCTCACGGCGACGGTATGCTTTTGCTGGCTTTTCCCACTGAGTGGCGCTATATAACTATAAACCAACGCCTCAGGCCTTACTTCATTCTCTCAAGGATTAATGAGCCGCAGCTCCTTTAGAGCTGCACATAGTAGCGAAAAAAAAATCAAGTGTAACATTTGTAGTTAAATTCATAATCATAGTACTAAAATTACAGTACAAAATTAAATCGAATTAGGATCGAATTTAAGCAAAGTAAACATTAACACAGTGAGCCTTTAGATTTTATCATGTGTAATTAGAAAAGCTTTCTTTCAAAAAAGGGTTTTGTGTCATCTTATATTTTGTGTTCTTTAAATTTGTAGTAGATTTATTAACTGAAATAAATGAAACTGAATGTTGTCATTGTCAGGACGTGCACCTGCGTCATCAGATGTCATTGTCATTCTGCCCCTTTTGTGTTTTTGCGTTATTATAAGAATGAAATGCAGTAGGCTGTTTTGATCATCATCATTTTCTTTAATAAATAATGACCCCCGTTGCACTGTACCACCACTGGCAAAACCTTATGAAATACAAGTGAAACATGTTAGTGCACGAAGCACAAACTCTCCCTCTCTCAATAAATCCTCGGTAATGACAATAAGCACCGAGAGGATAAAAGTTTTTAAAAGTTTTTTGTTTTATTTTCCAGAGCCTTGTCCGATCTCACGTAGACGGCGGAGCTCTGTTTGTTCTGTGTTTTCTTTTGTTTCCTTATAAGTTTCTTAATTAATAATCCCACACTATATCCAAACAGGAAGGTCTTCCTGTGCGTATCATAAGCACTCTCACAAACTCCTATTTTGTTGACCCCCTCTAAAGTAGCCACGTAACACGTTGCCGTTTTTTAAACACTGGGATGGAAGAGATGGAAAGTTTCCCCATCATAACATGCCTTGTATTGTTTTTAATCACTTTATACACAACACGTGATTTTTTTATGCTATTTTCCAAATAAAAAATACAAATGGAATATTCTTTTGTATTTTTTTGTAAAATATTACATTTAAATATTTTATAAAAATACGAAAGAAAATTGTCTGATTAAAACCATACAATTTATGTTATGATAAGGAAAATCTCAATTTCTTCCATTCCAGGGATTAAAAACGGTAACAGTGTCAATTTTAGAATCTTGAATCGAGAAGATGAAAGTTACACAAATTTAAAAAGAGGCCTGAAGCACTGCAGGTCTTCAGAAGAGCCTCAGATCCAAAAGGGTCTTAAAGTAGGAGGGGTGCATTTCAGTTTCTCTGAATGTTTAGGTGAGAACCGTTGATTCACACCTGGGGAGGCGTAAATTATTTGCATTTGAATGTTGTCTGGCAGTAACACTAAAACAACAACAACCCAGGATAAGTAGGAATAAGAGGCCCTGATTATACTGCATAAATATTATTTAGTACAACAAAATGTCCCTGCGCTCTGGAAAACGTTGTGTGCGGTTGAGTGCTACAGGAGGTACAGGAGGTAGGAAATTAAAGACGAGGAAGTAAATAACAATAGCCCATGTTTAGAAAATAATTTTTATTTAGACTATAAAAAATAATCTTTTTTTTAGATGTGGAAAATACCATCACTGTAGCATTTCTTCGATACAATATATTGTTATGACTTTTTTATGACTTAATTCTATTTTAAAACTGCGGCGAGGGAAAATGTCACTTTGCGCCAGCTGGCGGTCATTTCACGGATTACTTTGAAATGCGACTGATTTATTTTGGCCACTGTCGTTTTGTCACGGCGGTGAGCACGGCGTTCCCCTTGTCTACCTACTGTATTAAGGTAGTTATTAGTTATTAGTTATTTTGCACAATCAGTAGTCCCAGTCTGACTTGAACGCCTGTCGTACGTGTGTTTGCTGGGCGAGCCAGACTGTGTGTAATGTTCCTCACCTCCCCTCCTGTTCAGTTTGGCATACTCAGGAGCATAGCCGGTGGCGAACACAGATGAGCTGCTGAAGGCACTATGGGTAAGTGTCGTGGCCAGGGCTTCATCACATTTCTCTAAAGAAAACACAGAGGTCAATGTAGAAAAGTTAAACTCACAAAATATCCATAGCGATACACACCAAAAACAGCAGATCAGCCTTAGCTTTGCCCTTAATCTATACTGAAACATTCCTGCATCACCAAATCGCATTTAAAAAATGCAGTGGGAAGGAATAATAAATGATTGGGGGAAAAATGCTACATGATAAAAAAAAATTATAATAATAATAATTAAAAAAAAACTTTGGTTCGTTGCTACTAAAAAAAAACTATAAAGAGCTGAATTCTTGCACAAATTCTAAGTGGATAAAAACCAGTGAGTGCAAAGAGCATGAAAACCTCAGAAGGGAAACATATTTAGCATCTTTAATGGTGTCATCTTTAAAATATCTCTACATCTTCCACTGAAACAGCTTGCTGTAGGTGTAGAACATACTTTAAATATCTTATTAGAGGGTGTGAGAGAGAGACAAGGAGGCAAACAGATGGAGTGAGAGAGAGAGAGAGAGAGAGAGAGAGAGAGAGATATGACCTGCCAGCGAACACTAAACTGGTTTCTAATGAGTATCTGTCATGTTCCAGTATGATGATGATGATGATGATGATGATGATGTTTACTCTGTACCAGTCCTAAGGCAAACCAACCTTTCATTCAGAAACGTCATTGCGAAAAGTCAGCATATGTTAATCAAGAACATATGCTGTGCTCATAACGAAGCCGGAACTGGGAACTGGGAAAAGACCAGCTTCCTAGTTGGAATTTCCTGTTTGATCATGTTGCCCACCATCTCGAAGAGAGTTTTTTTTTTTTTTGATTACATAACATCTCTGAAATTGAGATTCTTTGATGTCACTTCAACATGGCAGCTCATAAAAGAGTAATTAAATGCTTTCCTTTTCTTTTTTTTTTCCCAAG
This sequence comes from Clarias fuscus, assembly GCA_030347435.1. Classification (NCBI taxonomy): domain Eukaryota; kingdom Metazoa; phylum Chordata; class Actinopteri; order Siluriformes; family Clariidae; genus Clarias; species Clarias fuscus. The sequence continues at coordinate 6,366,129 of CM059226.1, read as the reverse complement.
CAGTATTTTTCTCTTCGGTTTATATCAGGAATCACTAAATATTGGGTTACTTTGATCACTGAAATGATCATTTGTTTCCTGTGATCTTTTTGATCATTCAGCTCTTGCATGTCATTTTCAAAAAAAAAAAACACAAAAAAAAGTGATTAACAGTGAATTATCACTTCCCACTGATGATTTAAGTATTCAGCAAACATCTCTTTAATTCCAGTGATAGTAGGCACCATATGGTGATTCATTTTATTTCCGAGATCAGACAGGTGAGTTCATGTACGCGCTCCATTGTGGAACGTACTGTACGACCTTCCGAGTTGGAAAGATCTGTTTCCAGTTGTCATAAATGCTGCATTAAACATCAAACATCGAGCCATATTGTTCTACCAAAGTCAAAATTATATACAGTTCTTTATAGTTTGCTTTCAAAGAGCAAGACATTCTTGTATTGTTAATGCAGAAATTCCTAAAATAGTTCTGCAAGCTCTCTGAAGGACTTTTCTGTCTCTCATTTTCAGTTCAGTCCCAGTACCTGACCAGTTACAGAGTGACAGTGATCTATGAACCATTCAAGCATAAAAAAACAACCTCTATCTAACTTCAGGTGTAGATGATGACAGATGATCAGGCTGGTGATTAATTAAACATTAAACTGCATATCACACTGTGTATAGTTGTGTATATGTAACAAATACATTTTGAGTGTTAATTTGATCAGACGAGTGGGGAAATGAGGCTGCTGCTAAAGCTGTTACAATATGAAATATTTTTTAAATTGTATCTATAGGGACCTATGTGCATGTGCACCCTTTTTTTTTTATTAATAATAATATAAATAATAATACTGTTATAATATTGTTATTATATATATAAAACAATATTAATTACATATATATATATATATATATATATATATATATATATATATATATATATATATATATATATATATATATATATATATATATATAAAATAACAATATTATAACAATATATTTTTTTTAAGTAAGTATTTTTCTTCATTGTTGAAGTAAATATGGTAAACTTTATTCTGTTTGGTATTCAGAGGAAACCTGGCATGAAGTCTGTTCAACCTCAACAAAATAAATACATTTAGAAATCTCAAATGCAGCTGACTAACGGCACAAAAGTTATTCATGAAAGTCAATGTTTTCCATGGTGCAACGATCAACTGTTTATTGTACAGCAGTCTGAAGGGTGCAGGTGTGTCTCTGTGGTGTGGAGCCTTTTTTCGAGCAAAAGAGGTTAATTACATTTGGTGCTTGTAAACCCACAAATTCCGTCTATCTCTCTCTCTCTCTCTCTCTCTCTCTCTCTCTCTCTCTCTCTCTCTCTCTCTCTCCCCATCTTGTTATATTTAATATCTATTTGTCACATTAACATGTTTTTGTCCTTCACCTTGCCCGCATGTTTATTCAATCCTCCTGTAATATTCGTTGCCATTTTTACATTCTGCCAAGACTGATGCTTTGAAAAAATCCAATTATGCTCATTTTATGCAGAAAATTAATTTCCCTAACGCATTGAACACTGATTATGAAAGACATTCTTAAAGGCTCAACAAAGACACTTACAAGCTCAGTATTATATCTGAATAGAAACAGCAGACTTTAATGGCACTTAATGGAGCAACTTTTAAACCAATTCGGAAACAGCACATTTTCCAGAAATACAACAAACCTATTTCCAGGCCCTGATAAGGCCGTTGGACCAAATGTAAGGGTTTTGAAGAGAACGTCTGAAGTGGAAAAGCTTTTCATTAGATACTAAGAGGGGTGTTCAAGTAAAACCGGGATTTGTGAAGAAATTTCTCACGAATGAAGGCGTAAAAATGATTGACATTTACAAAAGATTTCAAGCACAGTATGATGAGAAGACTCTTAGCTGGAGTAAAATATTTGCTCAATTTAAAGAAAGCTGTACTTTGGTGCCAAGGTGGTTAGGAGCCCACTGCAGTCGTTCCTGAAACACCTGATCCTTGAAAATTGACATCTCACTAAATTGTAGAATAGACACATCTGTCTGTGGAACCTCTACACAATCATTCACGAACACCACTTGCACATTACAGGAACCGCAGCTTAGTGCCACATCCCCAGTACAGTCCTGACCTCACCCAGACCATTTCCACATTTTTGGGCCATTTAAGGAGTTCCTAGGAGGCCAGCATTTCAGACGTGAAGTAAACAGTCTGATCATGGCTCTGGGTAATGAGAAACGTTACACCTTGATGGTATGCATGCACTAGTGCATAACGGGATTATATTGGGAAATAAAGGTAGTTTTTACTCTCAGAACTGTTTTGCTCTTCTACACAATCAAAAGTCAGACTTGAACACGGCTCATAGGTCCAAAAATAAGGAACTCTTCCTATAATCTTTCTTAAGCATTATTATTATTGAGTGATGGACCTTCATCTCGGTCACAGTGACACCTGTGTTTTTTTTTTTATCCTCTCATTTCTACCTGTCACTGCTAGTCGTTTTCATGTTCTTTATTCACTCACAGTAAAATAAAGGTGCGATTTGAAGCCATGATTAGTTTTCCACTGCTCTATCTTCTTTGAGACATGGCTCTCCGTATGTGTTCCACCAGCAATGAACATTACAGTGATGACTGATACAGTAATCCAGTTTTTGCTTTCTTAGATTAAACAATTGACACGATATACCAGTACTGGTACGTATCTGATTCGTTAACGTTAAATAAGAACGAGTCTGAGTGCAGATTCGACAATTAAAGAGCAAAGTCATTTGGTGGAAACTCACATCCAGCTTGAGTTAATTGCATAATTAAGCCTTGGTGTGTTTAAAAGGGTAACGGTTGTCATCTTGAAAGAAAATCTTGTTTACTTCATTTGGCATGAGCCAACTGGTGATTAAAAAGTGAAAAACAATGTCAGTAGCGAATGCAATTTTGGACTTAATTAACGATTAAAAACAAGGTTTATTTAAGCCAATTATTTTAGTAAAATCGTAACTATAAATTTGATTGTAAACAACTTTTTCAAGATTAGGAATGCATGGATCGAGGTACTATTTTAAATATAGTTCAAGAGAGGAAAAAACTGTTATTAACTTTGATCATTTTTATACTGTATATATACAGGGTGGGCCATTTATATGGATCCACCTTAATAAAAGGGGAATGGTTGGTGATATTAACGTCCTGTTTGTGGCACATTAGGATATGTGAGGGGGCAAACTTTTCAAGATGGGTGGTGACCATGGTGGCCATTTGGAAGTCGGCCATCTTATCCAACTTTTGTTTTTTCAATAGGAAGAGGGTCATGTGACACATCAAACTTATTGGGAATTTCACAAGAAAAACAATGGTGTGCTTGGTTTTAACGTAACTTTATTCTTTCATGAGTTATTTACAAGTTTCTGACCACTTATAAAATGTGTTCAATGTGCTGCCCATTGTGATGGATTGTCAATGCAACCCCCTACTCCCACTCTTCACACACTGATAGCAACACCGCAGGAGAAATGCCAGCACAGGCTTCCAGTATCCGTAGTTTCAGGTGCTACACATCTCGTATCTTCACACCATAGACAATTGCCTTCAGATGACCCCAAAGATAAAAGTCTAAGGGGGTCAGATCGGTCATGAATAGAGCACTAATGATAGCAGGAAGTCACTAAAAGTCAATGACCAGGTTAAGATGGAATTGGGAAAACAAATGATTGAACTGTTCACATCATAACCTTTAGGATTTTTATTTTGTATAGAAAGGATATCTGACAGGTCACAGTGATCAAGAATTATTATTTTTAAAAAGCCATACTGTTACCGAGTCTAATTTAAAATAATATTATACTGTAGGTGGTCCTTATGATTGTAAATACCAAGAGTCATCCCATTGTGGAGTTTAATCCCTAATGAAAGTATTGACATTTACAGCTAAGTAAACAGTGATTTTCTGCAAATGTGTTGAGTTTCTCTTATAAGCTGTGGAGGCAAACATCACTGTAAGCCTTTTCAACATGAAGCAGAAGCTAAATAGGGGGAAAAAATCATATTGTGACAAGTTTCATACCCCTGAAGGGGGTATTATTTGGCCTGTGATTGAATAAAACTGCTTGGAGTCTCTACACAGAGTAAAGAAAACTGGATTTGTTGAGAAACCATTTTCACTGCACATATATACCGTATATTACATTTGCCTCTTATATCATTTAGACACAGGCTGACCCTAAAGTTTGTAAAGTTACTTTACACCGATCAGCTATAAAATTAAGCCCACATATTACCAACATTAATGCATTAACAAAGATTATCAATTTTATACCAGTTAACTGGTGACAGGATCATGGGCGCCCAAGAAAAAAAAAAAGAAAGATAGCACCACAGCCAACCATGCACAGGGCCCAGCAGACAAAGTATCCAATACATGTCGACCAGGCCTCTAAATTCCCCAGAGGATGCACCATACAAACAAGTCCGCTCCACATGGGCGCAACCTAAAGCACCTAAAGGATCCACTGCCAATGTCCTGGTGTCAGACACCACAACACACCCCAGAGGCATCATTCCCTGAGGGACCAGAGGGAAAACTTCATAATACAACCCATAATGTTATAACTGATCGTATATGGTGGTTGGTAGTGAGCTGCCTTGGCTACATACTGTACAGTGCATTAATAACTAGACAACGATTGCTATTAGCTTGTCCTCAAGTAAAGATTTCGAGGTGTTCCTGACATCACAGTTACACCAGATGTGTATTCATTTCCTTAACAATCACTTCACCAAAGCAGAAATTACCAATCGCAATGTCAAATTTAAAATGATATAGTTGACAGATTTATATGTTACATCTACACTCACCTAAAGGATTATTAGGAACACCTGTTCAATTTCTCATTAATGCAATTATCTAATCAACCAATCACATGGCAGTTGCTTCAATGCATTTAGGGGTGTGGTCTTGGTCAAGACAATCTCCTGAACTCCAAACTGAATGTCAGAATGGGAAATAAAGGTGATTTAAGCAATTTTGAGCATGGCATGGTTGTTGGTGCCAGATGGGCCGGTCTGAGTAATCAGATGTTTTTAAATGCAGAGCCAACCTGAGCATTGTTTCTGACCATGTCCATCCATTTATGACTACCACGTACCCATCCTCTGATGGCTACTTCCAGCAGGATAATGCACCATGTCACAAAGCTCGAATCATTTCAAATTGGTTTCTTGAACATGACAACGAGTTCACTGTACTAAAATGGCCCCCACAGTCACCAGATCTCAACCCAATAGAGCATCTTTGGGATGTGGTGAAACGGGAGCTTCGTGCCCTGGATGTGCATCCCACAAATCTCCATCAACTGCAAGATGCTATCCTATCAATATGGGCCGTTTCTAAAGAATGCTTTCAGCACTTTGTTGAATCAATGCCACGTAGATTTAAGGCAGTTCTGAAGGCAAAAGGGCGTCAAACACCATATTAGTATAGTGTTCCTAATAATCCTTTAGGTGAGTGTATACTAGACACTGTACAAGGTAGACATGAGAAGCTTATAATATAATATAAGTATCTAAAGACCTAGTTTGGCACAAATTATTTTGATGAACATAACCCAAGTAACAAGCATTAAGTCTAACTCTGTGTAAAATAAATAGCAAACATGTTTCATTATAAAAAGCTTCTAGAAGGATTTTTGGATAAAACCATAGTTGTGTGCTCGAGCTACCTTCAAGAGGAACTATTTTTTACAAGTATCCATTAAGCATAAGCTGTTGGAGTGGTGGCTCAGGTGGAAAAGGCTCTGGGTTATTGATCTGAGGATCCAGGTTCAACCCTTGCCATTGGTGGGTTGTCATACACTGCTGCATGCTGTGCTGGTCCCATGTAAGAGATTTTAACTGTGGTTAACTAGATAAAAATGTTCAATCATTTGACTTTTTTTCTGAAAATGTCCAAAAAAAAATCCATGAATTATGTACTATGATACACGAATGTCCACATTTAGTCTACATGGAGGGAAGAAAAAAAAATCCAGTATAATTTAGCGTTACTGAAGGATACAATTAGATTTTTCCTAAAACAACACTAATTTAATCTGAAAGAACAAACTTTTTTTTTCTATGATAATGAATAGAATTTGCTACCGAGCATTTCTTCATCAAAAGTACACAAAGATTGAGAAAGACAAAGAATCTTAAGAATGTTAAAAGTTAATTTACACAAGTGCACACAAGTGAATCAAGAGTTGATTTACTTAAATTAAAAATGTTTCTGTTTTCTGCTTTCAACAAATCCACTCATTATATTCACTGCCATCAATCGTAGGGTCATTTGGGTAAATTTACCAGGCAAACCAGCAAATAGCCTCATTAAAATAAGCTTAATTCAGAAATACTGATGAAATGGTTACCCAGTCAATAAAAAAATTTCACAGCAGGTACAATTTAATTAAACGAGAACCCCAATAGCACAAGTTCATGAATTCAGTCTTTTAAATAAGAAAAAATAATAGCTTTATAAAAACAAATCTAGCTAGTTAGTATGTATGTTTTGTTCTAATGTATTGCTTGGGTATTACTTTAGCTCTGGATGTTCTTCAGCAAACCATAATCTGGAGAAACATTATATCTATGCAGCCTCTGATTTAAACAGAGAACAGTGGAGGAAGTAATGACCTCATCCATCTCTCTCTCTCTCTCTGTCTCTCTCTCTCTCTCTCTCTCTCTCTCTGTGCAACCTCAACTGGCACATCACTGCACTCAAATGACATTACTGTCTTTATTTCCACTACAGGGTCTCAGGAGCAGAAGAGTCAGATGATCAATTAGAAACTTTCTTAGTTGGAGGGTTTAATTACGTCTCACGTTCCACACCAGCATCTGGCAACTCTTTGAGCTTCTGCACTCCTCAGGCATAAATTGATTGATGCCCAACATGACGGAGATCCCCTGTCATTAGCTTTTTCCCCCACAATGCAACGTTGCTCTGAACTCTGGTTTCAGGATGTCAGTTGGAGCACTTAGCAGCCTGAGGTTTTCCAAGTGCATCTTTATCAACTAACACATACTGTATGCAGCTGCTGGTTAGATATGTGTACTGTAAGTGTACAACTTAATAGTGCTTGGCATTTACGCTGTACCTCATTTAACCATTTATTTTTTAAGACTCTAATGTATAGAATAAGCACTCAAACTTAGAACGAATATTTTAGACATGTAGACTTGAAATACATTGGGGTAGCATTGAACAACTGACCCATACACACAATCCCAGCGCAATTTGCAAAACTTACATAATTTGCCTCACAGATTTCTGCCTTAATAACTGAAATTTAGCAAAAAAATTGCCTTAGCATATGACACAATTTCGGCATTTGACCAAATGAACAGAGCCGAGCTAAATGCTGGCTGAGTTGCGAAGTCGTCGGGGAGCCATTCAAAATTTGTTTGTGTAAGTGGAAAGCCAAGCGAAGTTTTTTTTTTTTTTTTTGCATTTTGCATTTTGCATTTTGTGCAGGATTTAGTGAAGACATTGCACCATGGATCCCAAGCAAGGATGGTAGCAAGAAGAAAAAGGACACACTTTCAGTTTAGTTTTAAGCAACCAGTGCCAAGAATAATAATAAATTAAGGTCAAGTGAGGTTTAATGTCTCCTTATTTCATATTTGACTTTAATTACTGTACATGTCTTTTCTAAATGTTTTTATATGCATTTTATATGAAAAAAATATGATAATGTTGAGAATTGGTAATATTGGTAAGATTTCTGTGTGGCTGGAACGGATTATCTGCATTTACATTATTTCCTATGGGAAAATGCGTTTTGCAATACACATTTTTAATAAGCATTCACCAGAACAAAGTAAATTTGTACACCAAGGTACCACTGTACAACTTTGAAAATATATCGATTTCTAGCATTTATTTTTAGCTCTCAACTGAAATACATCTATGTCATGCTCATCCTGCTAATAGTATTTTTTTCCCTTAACAACTAAAACAATGGCCTGAGCTGCAGTGAGAGTTCTGCACACAATCGGGTTGTCGGCTGACATCATGTTATCAACAAATAATATTGCTCGAGTCTAGACCTGACCAGTTGACCACAAGAGATCATAACACTCATCATAAGTTCTGATTTTAGAAATACAATATCCACTGCATGTAAAGCTCACCGTAGCATAGAACGTTCTGTAAATGACAAATTGAAAGGTAATAGTATTAAGATGAAAATAATTAGTTCTCTTTTACATAAGAAAAGCGTTTTCAGAAAGACCTGATGCTAAACTCTTTCTAGCTGTGATATCCCCCCCCAAAAAAAGAAGAAGGCTGTGGTGTTCCTCAGGAGAGCTATATCCCTAGTAGTGTAGCCCTAGGATGTGTAATAAGCAGGCCCCTTTAAAGGCACGAGTATTTCCCAGCCAGGCGCATAGGTGTTTTTTACGCTTTGGCATATGCTGACAGCAAGCGATTAAAAAAAACCTGTCTGACCTCAGACAGATGCTGAATAAATTATGTTGAAAAGAAGAAGACAAAACTGTGTACTTTAATGCCTTTAAAAGAGTCAAAGCAGAGTCAAGATTAAAGTTTTATGCTTTTATGCAAATGTGTGAAGGAAAAAGGGACCTTGTAGGGAGTGTTCGAGTGTTCAGGCAATGGCTAAATGATAGAAAGTTGCTCCTAACACCCAAGTGAATGCTTTATCAAGGCAGCAAGCAAAGTGGTGATTAAAAATGGGCCATGAAGCTAGCACACAGAGATATTCACAAGCGTGGAGCAGTAAAGAGAGTACGCAGAGAAGTTCTCACATGGGAGAGCACTTCACATCTTCAAGCACTGAACACTGAGACACATGCATGCTTTCTTTCTACTGGCTTGTGTATAAAGTTGATTGAAGCAAGCCATGTGCTAAGGTCTCGTCTCATCTCATCTCATCGTCTATACTATTTTGTCCTATATATAGGATCACAAGGGCCTGGAACCTATCCCAGGACACAAGGCGGGTTACACCATGGACAGGGTGCCAATCCATCACAGGACTCACACATGCGCTCATTCACACACTATGGACGATTTGGGAATGCAAATTAGCCTAATCTGCCTGTTTTGGACAAAGCGTAGGAAGAACATGCAAACTCCATGGACACAGACCCGTGGTGCGACTCGAACCCTGGACCCTGGAGGTGCAAGGAAACAGTGCTAACCACCATGCCACCTCTTGTGCTAAATTGTGGCTACACAATTTAGAGGCTACAGCATCACCCAGGAATTGAACTAGCGATCTTCGACAAATTTTCAATTCTGGAAAAAATTGGTTGATACATATCATGTCTTACCTTATTGATCCTTCAACAGAACTGAGAAAGCTTTAATCCTAAACACTGTTTTCAAGTACAGTACTTTAAGATTCATGTTGGTTATTCCAATTGTGATAAATTGCCATAACTTCACACCGCTGATGAAGTTATTTTTAGGCATAGCCGGGAAATCTTGGTGCCAAAAGGAGGTTGATGTTTCCCTCCTTTCTATTACAGTCATGTTTAAAAGTTATGTCATGTCATGTTTTTGAGTAATAAAAATGATCTCATTGTGGCAAGTCTTAGGATTAGGCAAATACAACCACAAATTGCACAAGGTTTTTCATCGTGCCATGTGGCCAATATTTAGTACCACCATGTACAGTAGATCCACTTTTAGCAGAAATAACCTGAAGTAATCATTTCCTTTATGACTTTATCAGTCTCTCACTTCGCTTTGGAGGACGTTTGGTTCATTCTCTTTACAACATTGCATCATTTCATTGAGGTTTTTAGGCACGGCATTTCTATTGGATTGGGGTTTGAAGTTTGACTAGGCCATTCCAAAACCTTGATATTTTTTTTTTCAGGCATTCGGATTCTTCGAATCATTGTCACAGTCTCACTTCCATGTTCATTTTAGACAGAAGGAGCTTTTTTCTGGCACCCTTTTCCATACAAACTGTACTTGTTCAGTCTTCTTCTCATTGTGCTTTTATGGACTATAGCATTTAACATGTTCAGAGAGGCCTATAGAGTTTGAAATGTAGCTCTTTTTTATTATCTAATTTATTTCTCTGAGCATTGCACAGTGTGACCTTGGGGTGCATATGTGGATGCCCATATATTATGTCTTTCATCCTTGGCATTGAGTTAACACACCAGAATGCTCCAGACCAGCAAACCACCAAAACTTCTGCTTTTATAGAGAGCTTCACATCATGTGATAATCCATTACCCAAGCATTACCCAAGCATCCTCAAACAACCTACCCTTTTAAATCCTGTAAGGAGGTACTTTGCATTGCTCACATGTTCGTTTTTTTTTTTTTTTTGTGTGTGTGTGTGGATTATTTTATGTTAAATGAATAATGGCACAGTGAAAACACAGTTATATGTTGTTTATCTGTTGTATTTGCTCAATACTAAGAGCCACTACAATCACTACACTACAAAAGTTATTTTTTTTACACACACACACACACACCAAAAAAAAAAAACCCATTGAATTAAAAGACTGTGTAGTAAACATATGTTAGGAGTCCTAATTTAAATATTCCAAAGATTGGATTTCAACTGAGATTTCTGAGCTCCTCCTTGTAAAAAAACTCACACTGGGGAATCTGAACATACGCATAACCAAAATCACCCAAAATGTGACTTAATACCTACAATAATATTATGTGAGATGTTTTTTTTTTTTCAGATGTTTTTGTTAAAGAATTTTATGTTGCTTTATAGTAGTAATGGCAAAAAACATTATTTGTATAAAATATTATCCTATTACTGGGTGTAACAAAAGTCTAGGTTAAATTAATATGTTTTGGCTGGTTGCTGTTGAGGTGCTTATTTCTCAACAGAAGCTTAAGCCTGGCATTTTGTGTATGATCCTATAAGTGCTATTTTCTGCACTTCCAACTGTGATTTGTGGAGCCCTGACCACCACGAGCACAACTCTGGTCTTTCTGGTTGCTATTTTCTAGACACCAGCCTTAGCTTTCCCCCTTGAGGTGGAATACCAAATCAGGAGATGGTGTTGTTGGTTTGTATGGTTGAACTCAATTGCCAGGCCCCATATAATGGTGGTCTTTTATAGTAACCTCTGCTTTGGGTAAGAGTTCATTATACTTCTCAGGTACTCTTCTGCCAAGATCCCTGCAGATGGTATAGCTCAAATAGCTGGTTAGCTTGCTGCACTGAATCATGTCAAATCCAGCATTGTGCAACCATAACATGACTGTTCATCTTCTCAGCCTTATTGCACATTTCAGAATTGAATGGCTTCTTCTCTTCTTCTTTTTCTTCTTCTCTTTCCCCAAATTATTATATGCTAGACCGAAACACTAAGAAATTTGAAAGTTGATTAAAGAGAATCATTACTGGTGGCTAGACGTGGATTCATCACTACGAGCCTGAGAATAAGCAGCGGAGCATGGAAAGGAAACATCCTCAATCACAGACAAAGAAGAAGTTAAAAAGTCAATCATTAGCTGGAAAAGTTATGCTTAGAGTTTTATAGGATTCTCAAGGGCCAGTACTGGAACATTATCAGGAGAAAGGTTCAACAATCAACCGTGCACATTGCAGTGAGATGCTTATTGAAGATTTGAAGATTTCCCATGCAGAAGACCGCTATCCAAGGGTGTTGTGATCTCAACTAATATAAAATGGTGAATTGCAAGAAAGTCATGCTAGTTCACTCTGATCCAGATCTGAAAAATGTTTCCTCTGGTCCCACAACCACTCTTTTGGAATATGCATCGCCATCAATGTGAATAGCCCTTTTTTCTGATTACTTTCACTAACATGGAGACGCAGCTTTTAAGTCCCAACCTTATGAGTTTTCATCATATTATGCATGTGAACCTGCCCGTACTATCACTATTAAACGTAGCTTTGACTCCTACTCTCGATCATTTTTACTATGCAACTTTACTTTTAATTGGGTTGATTGATCTCCATTCATGATTTCTTTCTCCTTTGTTGTTTTCTTTGCCTGATGCAGGCCAATAATTTGAGTCTTCTTAAATGGCAACTTTCTTGGCCAGACTGTGGGTCTGCTGTGGAGCTACTAATCAGAGAGCAGTCGTTTATTGAGGGTGTTGTTTTTTTTCCACCACTATATTTTAAGGCCAAGCTCTATTAAACCAAGCACTCAAGCAAAGGTTCCTAGCAAATGGCATATAACAGGTTAGAACAGATAAAGGTTATTCTGTTGAATTGTGTGTATGTGTGTGTAAGAAAGAGAGAGAGCGAGAGAGAGAGAGCTGGGAAGGCAGGTGGAAAGAAAGTGACCAGATGAGAGAAATGAGCACTGGTAGATGTTCAGGGTTCTAGAGTGACCTTATTCCAGATGACATTTTCTTACTGTCCTTTCAACTCAATCGCAAGTGCAATCTTAAGTTCTGAACTTTTCAGAGTGTGTGTGCGCGTGTTTAATTTGTTGCATACATTTATTATATTATATTCAATTTAATTTAACTACAGTTACTCCTATGCATGAAATAATGTTCTTTCCTCCTACTGTTTCCTGCTGCTGTAGTATTGAGTGTGGTCATTCTAAAGACTACGATTTCTCAAGATGCTCCTTTAAAGTCTATGGTGGTGACATTTGAGTCAAAAGCAAGTCAGCACTCATGAGTTCACATGCAGGATAGAATAAAAAATAAATAAATAAAAGGGCGGATAAAATGCCGAACAACTTTGCATAATGAAGGTTTAATTTGTTGGCTTCCCAGTTTCCACCACACAGATCGGTGAATGCATTTTGGTTTCAGGGTCAGGGTTCTTGGTAATGTAGGGAAGGAATAAATCTACCATTAAGGACCAGTGAAATGAGATGCTACTGTGTGTATTTGCAAAACAAAGAAATAGGTCTCACAGGGGCATTCTTTTTCTTCCTTGAGCACTGGGCATTTCCTCTGTTTTGTGTGAGTATTTCCAAACCGCACACTCTTACCTCTTTAGTTTAAAACAACATGTGGCCTTTTAAAGCCTGTTCTAAAGAAGGAATGTTTTCTTTTTATATTTATTCATAAAAGTAGATGTAGAGGTAGGTGGCTGCATCATTCTGTGCAATCTTAAAAATTCTTGTTTTTCATATTTGAGGGTAAACAGAATTCAAAATACTGGATTTTTTTCTTTTTTTGCAAAAAGAGAACAATTTATTTTAGCACAGCCTGCAAATATAGTAAAAATATGCCCTTTTTTTGACCATTTGAAGTGTATTTCTACACTTTCTCACACACACACACACACACACACACACACACACACACACACACACACACACACGCACACACGCACACACACACACGCACACACACACACAAGATGATGGCATTTGTGAGTATGTGGCTACTGACCCAGCTTTCAAATCACATTATTGGTGAATGTTGGCTTTCAGGAGATTCAGATGTTTTTCTTATATTTCAACTATAACTTCTTTCTTAAGGATCATTATGTGACCATAACCCTTGAATGTTCTATGCAAATTTGTTTGTAAAGCATCATTGAGTTACTACAGTATATCTCAATAATGTGTCGAATGTAACCTGATTGAGTCATCTCTACCATTCGGTTGAGCTACTGTAAATGTTGCTTTAAATAGTATAACTGTTTATTGCATACTATGCCAAATTAAATTCAAGTGGATCTATTTTAAAAAAAATAATAATAAAAAAAACGTTTGTAATGTTGGTCAACCGATCGATTTACGTGACTTCTTTCTTTCTTTCTCTCTTATGCAGGGACATGCAATGTATTGATACTTTTACCATGAAGCGTCATCTCAACCATTTGGAGGGTTATACTGGGGTCTATTAAAGTGAAATACTAATTATTGTTATTATTGACCCGATAAATGAAAAAAATTCTCACAGAAACTTTTTCTTTCATTTATTTTTTTCTTAGTGATGATGTAAAAGGGTCAATCTTAACATGATCTTTACTTTAACACATCGTAAATTGTGACTTCCTGGAAATATAATGAATACAATTAACAGTATATGCAATGGCATTAACTGATTTTAAATAATCAGTGATTATCATTTAGTCTACAACAGCATCTTTTCCTGTATTCCTGAATTTTTACCAAAATCTAAATAAATAACTCATTAAAGGTTATATTAAATTTTGCACCATTTTTGCAGGGGCATTATGCTGTAATGCATTATCCTAATGCATATACTGTACACTGAAAGGCCATTTTTAGAGTACCATGCTCACAAACAAATCCGTTTATCCAATCACGTGGCAGCAGAGCACCACATACTGTACCTGTAAAATACTGTACCAGGCCAATACTTGTAACAAGCTCAAGTTATTGTTAAGATGGGACAACAGTCTGTCAGGTTCAAACTAAATGGTAGAAGAAGAAAAAACCCAGTGAGTGGGCAGGTCTGCAGGCGATGAGTGAATTCAAACAAGAATTAGGCCACTTTGAACCGCCAAGAAGTCAAAAATAACTCAAATAACCACTCTTTACAACTGTGGTGAGCAGAAAAGCATCTCATAATGCACAGCATGTACAGTAAAAGCTTAAGGTGGAGAACAAATTGAATTCCACTCGTGTTAGCCAAAACAGGAATCAGAGGCCACAGTGGAGACAAACGTCTCAAATCCAGACCGACATTGGAAAGTGACATCACTAGGTGAAATCTTCAACAAAGAATGAATTTATTGGAAACCTCATGTATCACATGTCTTTGTGTTTATGTTGCTAAAGTGTTCAGATCAGTTAGGGCTGGGGCGGCGATGAATAAAAGTAAAGGTTTTATGATTGTTTGTTTTTTGCCAGCTTTGCTTTGAACAGTTCGTATAACATCTGATTGAGATGCTTGCAAAGTGCTTTTTAAGCTAAATCTCTCTCACTTATCATCTAGACCGCTTAATGTTGTATACAGTGTCCTATCCCAGGCCCCCATGAGGCAGGGTACACCCTGGACAGGGTGTCAACCCATCGCAGGGCACACACATTCACACACTATGGGCAATTTGGGAACCAAGCCGAATCTGCATGTATTTGAACTGTGGGAGGAAACCGGAGTACCCGGAGGAAACCCTCCACCAAGCATGGGTAGAACAAGCAAACTCCATGCACACAGAGGCGGGAATTGAACCTGGCCGGGAAATGAACCCAAACCCTGGAGGTTCAAGGCGACCATGCTAACCACTTAGCCACCGTGCAGCCTTAAAGCTAAATCTCACACCAAATAATTGATTTATTCATATAAGGTTCGTCTCATATATAGTGCATATAAGAAATGTAACGTAAAGCATGCTATTTCATGGCACAGAGACTGTCACAGATAACATCACAGTACTAAAATGGTGAGGTCAAATTGTACGTAAGCTTTCTCATAATCTTCAGAGGAAGGCAGGTCTGACATTTTAAAGGTGTTGATTCACTTTATAGTGAAGGAAAGAAAGAAGGATAAAAAGGTTGAGAGAGCACTCAGGCTTTAGCAAATGGATTATGCAGAGTCACTCTGAGGAACTCATTCACATTCAGTCAGTGAAGACGCATGATCAATAGACCTGGGATCTCTCTCTCTCTCTCACTCACACACTCTCACAGCTGATTTATGAATTTCAGGCGGGTTTTGGAGATGTGGCAGATGAAATGTGCTGCCCTTCCCTGGACAAATGCTGCAGGGTAAGCAGATGTCCTGTTAGTCCACCATATCAGTAGGAAATAATTTTAAATGAGCTCTCTTTCATCATCTTTTTTCCATTGCCTCCTACACTCATTCACCTACATCCAAAACTGTGTTCAGCACTAAGAGCTGGATATGAGGAAATATTAAGAAGTGCACACTTTTTCATATATAAGTAAGGATTTCCTCCCAAGGGAGCAAATTGACATTAAAATCAGTCATTCCGCCGGGCCAACACTGGCTGCTAATGTGTGAGCCACCATCGTTTTGTCTAGTGGAGCAATGATGGGTCATCTGACTTGACATCAGCCATTCCTTTAGGCCAACATCATTTTGTTCATGGGGTCCTTTATCACTGTATCTCTTTCCTCATTTTCCTTTTTTCAGGACTAAACCTATATGATCAGTTTGACTGCAAAATGAGATATCTGTTATCTCTGGTCTGATATGAGATGAGACGTATTGCAGTATGTGCAGTTTTGCACACAGGTGTTTAAAAGCACAAATGCCAAACTATCATCATTGTGAATTTTGGATGAACTTGCAAGATGCTATAACTCCATCTCTGACAGATTTGCCACAATGAATAAATCCCTCTTCAGTTGATTTTTGTAGCAGAGTAACTAACATATGTTGGTTTTCAAATTTTAATTACAATTCTTTGATGTTTTTTTGTAACGTGACATAGAAACAAAGTGGAACAAGGAAAAACGTGTTCAGTTTTGTTGTGCACTAAACCTTTTTGGAAGCTGACCGCAGCACCGTATCCTAAAACGGATATGCACGTCATTCAGATCTTGTCTGACTACATATACATTTGTGGTCCCATGAGGTTCTAACAAAGTCCAGAAATCTCAAAAGGAGAAAAGGACATACTGTACCGTAGACAGAGCAAGATTTTGCCAATGCAACAGCTTCCCACACACAGTGCACACATATCTCATGCCCTTTTGTACAGAAAGAAAGGGTCACACATTTTTTAGTGTTGTAGCATTATGTTTCATTTCATTTGGAAAATTACTGTGAAGTGCAGCAGGCAGCAAAACTGCCTTCGTTAATTGTGATGGCGGGCCTACAGCCAGTACCTCTTACCATCTGCCTGCTCCTCACTCGACCGAGAAGTAGAAAACGCAGCTCACAATTAAGCACCATGGCTAGCTCTGCTATGTACACGGAAGGGGTGGAGCGTCTCAACTCACTGTGGATAGCTTCATAAAAGGATCACTGATCGCCAGTCCGGTGAGTAGAATGCATGTGTGTGTGTGTGTGTGTGTGTGTGTCATGGGTGTGTGGAGCAAACCACCATGGAGGGGCCACCATCGAATCACCACTGCCTCCTTGGCTCCCTCATCTTTAGTCTCAGCCAGCGTGGTTTGTCGACCTGCCTCGAACAATGCTGCTACCACTGAATGCCTAGGAACTGTACCTTAAATACCACTTAAATAAGTTCCTTATAGTTTAAGTACCTTAAATTTCCCCTATCATCCTTGTGTCCTGATGGATGTGTTTTGGTACCTTGCTAAAAGCTTAACATTAAGAATATGTTCTGTTCAAGACAATCTTGAGTGCTAGTCGAAAAGAATTTACCAAAATTAGTGAAAGTCTAAAAATGGCATTTATCTCATTTTGCATTAAAATTGGTCATATAATGTTCAACTTACTTGAGGTTAAAAATGTTTTATTGCTATGGCTGAATTCTGGCTAACAGACCAAAATGTGAAATTTTAGGAAACCATAAATATATTTATGGTTATTAACTAATTAAATAATAAGTTATTTTCCTGGAAATAAAAGACTAGATAAGAACACTTTGTTAAATACCATACTACTTAATGGTTGCTACAGTGGCTACCAAAGTTCAGCAGGTAGCTAATATTGTATGTTTTTACATTCTGTACCATATTGGATATGTTAGTACATCCTACAAGTATGGTATGGTATAATAACTCATATTATTGCATGCAATGTTAAGAGTTACAACATACACTGTGGTATTTAATTAGTGTTATACACATACTGTACAATGGTAACCTAGTAGATAAATATTACCATTATGTTACATAAACATGTATAACCTATTTTTAACAGTATCCTGGCATGTGCTCCATAGTCCCATACTATGGCAATTGGTATAACCATGTTCCGTACTATAGTACATGTACTATTGTTCCAATGTACAGTATGTACCATGGTAGAACCATTTGACGTGTGGGTCATGTACTATATTTGTAAATAAGTGCCATGGTACACTCAAAAATGTCATGGTAATATAAACCATGGTACTGTGCCTACTGTACAGCTTGGTAAGAGTTTTTATGGGTGGGTTATGGAATAGGGTTGCTAGACAAAAGCCCTTTCTTATAAAAAAAAAGTCCAGAGTACACAAACCCTGTACCTGAAGATTACATTCCCGCTTCAAATACTACACACCACTGTCATTTAGAAATGTAACACCATGAAGAAAAGCAGTGTTGAGAAGAGTACAAATAAAAAGTATATTCTAATAAAAATACTCAAGTAAAGTACAAATATATGAATTATGTACTCACAGTAAGTACAGTAGCAAAGGGTACCAACAAAGTTTTTCCCATCTCTGGGCTGATGAGACAAAGTTAGTGTGTCTTTGGCAAAATATATGTTTACTGCAAGAACAAGGCAGCTTATCACGCAAAGTACACCATATCCATGGGGAAGCATGGTTATGGAAGCATTATGCTTTTTCATTGCTTCCCTTTAGCAGAGACTGGGACTCTAGTAACGAGAGGGGGGGGATCATGGAAAGCTCCAAAATCCAATCTACTTGGCACAAACCGTGTAGGTCTCTGTGCGACAGCTGAAGATGAAAAGAAAAACATGCAGCACAATAACGACCCAAAGCACAAAATCCAAGTCAACAAAATAAAGGCTTCAGTAAAGGAAGATCAATGCATCGAAACGGCCCAGTCAGAGCCCAGATCCCAATCCTTTTTAAAACATGTGGAACGACTTCAAAGGTTTTTCACCATCATTTATCTTGGATTTAGTTATTATTATAATTTTTTTTTTTTTTGCGCCAAAAATGCTATTTTTAAATTCGCTGTGCACTTCATGGTAAAGTATAAGGGCACCTGTCCATGACTGCTGCAAGTTGCAGGCAGACACTCACTTGATGACTTGAACATCTCTGTTCAATTCTCACCTCATGTCCAATCTCAGAAAAGGCTAGCATGGCAGTTGTTGCTTCAACTTGATTGGTGTGATTGGTTAGGTGTCCACACACCTCTAGCCAGGTTTCCACTTCATACACCTGGACATATTTTTGTTTGTTACTTAATGTAAATTAAAGCTATACTGTAGCTCTGCAGATATGGAAACATGCAGTATAGTTGGTGCCTATATAGACAGCTTTTACTAAAGTGAGACAAATGAATAATGATTGTGCAGCAAAAAAAATAAATAAATAAAATACAGAGCACTGTGACCTCAGGGAAATTCTGATGCATTAACGAAGATCACACTTCGCATCCCTATTATTGTATTTCATCATACAGCAAAGCTCACCATCCAGTGCGCTAAGCTGCACTGAAATTATTCCAGTGCAACTGTCGGACATTGCACATGAAGGCATTAAGTGACAATACAAGCTACAGACTTTTAAACCTGTACCTAAGTGGAGGAAGTAAGGGTAGAAAATTATAGCCTTCTTTCTAGACTTAAAAGCCTTTGATCAGAGTGCACAGCTTATATACACTTTGACGGCTTGCTTTTGTCCATCGCATACACTGAGCTCCAGATTCCCACGAACTTTGTTTTCAAAGACATAAAAGACATAAAAGGCCTCCATAAGACTCTTGAGCGCCTGAGACCGACAGGCTGCTAATGACTGAGCAAAAGGTCAAGGGAGCAACTAAACTTTTAGTTTATAGACTTATAAAGCATTTAAAGCAAGAGTGGGTATGACTGTTTAACAGTGTAACATTCTAAAGGAATTACTCCGGCACATTCACATAGAGAGGAACTGCTAGTAATTCACTCAATTATTTAATCATATGATTATGTGATGAAGGTCAGGAATGCTGTATAAATAGTAAAGAGGTTAAAGCTAAACAGAAGCTGATCAGCTTTAATATAAATCAGTGATACCACGGTTTCAGAACATATAAGACAAACTGGTTTTAAACGTCCCATAGGAAGAATAAACATATATTAATCTGTCCGTTCATCCTTGAAGGTTCAGTTTTCATAGTGTACTTTTCTTTTCTTTTCTTTTTTTTGGAGTAAGCCATGTTGTGTCATGCATTTGTTTGTTTTTGGTGAAGATTGTGGAAGTTTGTCAGGTGCATTGGTGTCATTTAAGTGTCATCCGCATACTCTCTCTATACACAGTAATCTACGTGTTGATTAGCTCTGTTGAGTGATGCATATAGCCACGCCCAACTCGAGAAAAAAAAGCATCATATTCGTCCAAAAAATGTACTAGATACCACCCATTCGAGAAATTTTTGATTTAATATTTGTTGAATGTTACTGTTTGAGATATTATAAACTGCATAATCTGTTTCCTCTAGTCAGTTATTCATGCATTTCTTTATTCTTTATACCAGTAATGTTGGAATAAAGAATTCCAATATACCAGTTCCTAGTATAATACAAATAGATCTGAGTATTTTAAAATTGTGATTAATTGTGATTAATCACAGACTATGACTAGATAGAAATTTTTTAATCAGTTGGCAGCAGTACTGCAGTATCAAATTAAATGATCTCGCTTAAGAGATTTGGTTAACTCTCTATAATTGACACAGAATTCTTTCAGCGATTCTATGGGCAGAAATGCCTTCACTCAAATAGCTACACTTTTATGTGCATTCTGAGATGCAGAAAAAAAAAGCATCACTTTGAATTTTGAGTAGGATGAGCTACAAAAACAGAAGACTGCATAATTCAGGTGTTCAAAATTATTATATTGAGTTCAGAATTAAAGACTTTTCTATAATACCCAGATTTATCAAGTTTGGCAGCTTATAGTTACATAAAATGATGTTGAAAGTCTGTGAAATAAGTTGGTTGTGCCTAGTGGAGAATCACAAAGAAATTTACCCAGAAAAGAAACATTAGAAAAAAGTTATAATTACTAAATAGAATTCCCAAATCTCAGTACACACATTCTACTTCCCAATCCAGCGAGTCAGTGGTTCAGCTAATAAACTAATAATCACGTTTTAAACAGATATGCCATTTTTTGGCCGTTTATTCATACGTCACTCTGTAATGTCCTGTGAATTATAATGCAGTGCAAGTCTTAGACAAACAGGTGGACACAAGATCAGCTTCTCATTAGCTGCAGACAAGACAGACACATTCCACAGAGAGCACTTAGACATCTGGGCATTTCTTGGCGAGGACGGTGGAGGTTTTATGGCATTCACAAGGAATTTTTTTCACTCTTTCTCTCGGAGTGTTTGGAATTCAAGTCAGGTCGTGGCGTGTCTGTAGCTGACCAGGATGCCAAGAAGCCGCAGCTGCCTAGATGGACTGATTTTCTAGCACAAATGGACCACTCATTGCGTCGCCCCAGTAATCTAACAATGTATGCTCTTCTTATACCTTCAGCTCAGCCTCTTTCTGAAGCTTGACAGGACACTAGCTCATCTTGCCCAGTTGTCTGAAGATGCCTGAAGATAATATTAGACAGCAGGTTAAAAAGGGGCAGCGTAGTGAGACTGAGAGAAAACAACAGATTTGACATTTGGTTTATGGAAGATGTGTTTTTAATCCAGCTATGGCAGAAGCTACTGTACTGTTCAATTTTTAATTCAGATTGGTTAGATGTTGACAAAAACGGTAACTATAGTGGATCTGTAGTGAATGTTTTTTGTTCGTTTGTTTCACTTCTACAGTACTGTGCAAAAGTCTTGCCCCCTCCATTTCTTCTTATTTTGCTTCCTGACTTTCTTGTATTTTTAATATAGTCTTGAGGAATAGTTCCTCCACATATTTGGCTCAAATTTTCAGTCCGATCCCTGTACCGGACCAGTTTCAGATGAATGGTTTCGTTTGTTAAGCCACACAGTGACCTAAAAATCATTCAAGCATAAAAAATAATCATCTAACGTAAAGTATGAACCAATGAGAAGCACGTGGATGGATGGATGGATGGATGGATGGGTAATGTATTGATCCTAATGAAAATTCCAGATATCCAGCAGCATTAGAGACAGTAACACAAATACACGTTGGAGATGTGATTGCACACTGTATATCTGAAATATTTTGTCACATATCGTATATCTTACTGTATATCTTACATATACTTTATGTCTTATTCCTTGCTTATAAAATGAAGGCAAATAAACAAGACACTAAATATTATCATATTTATATATAACATTCTGTTTGAGTTTTTTTTTCTCTTTTTTTTCCTTTTGTTTTGACTACAGACCAGATAACATATAAATCATTAGTGGTTTACTAGTGATTATACTACTGATTAATTTGAATTTCTGAGTGGTTGGAACAAAGGAGAGAGGAAATGAGGTTGCTGCTGAGGCTGTTACATGAATTACCAGTTTTACCAACTTTTAAATCGTATCTTTACGTACTTTGCAGCATGTTTTTCCCCCATTTCTTTCATGTATTTAATCTACATCATATCATTGAACTTAATATGAAGAAATGAGGGGGGACCCTGTCCAGGGTGTACCCCGCCTTGTGCCCTAAGTCTCCTGTGATAGGCTCCAGGCCCCCGCGACCCTAATCGGTATAGATGATAGATGATAGTTGAGTGAGTGTGTGAGTGAAATGAGGGGGGCTCAAGACTTTTGCACAGTACCGTGTATTGCAGCACAGTGAACAGCTATAGGTAAAACTGTACATTTCAATTTTGTGCCAAAGGAAAGTATTCAGGATAAAAGCATTTGCAGATTGTTGGCCGAATTACAGGGCAACCCTGGCTTATCTTATTGAAGATAAGAGAGAGAGAGAGAGAGAGAGAGAGAGAGGGGGGGGGGGGGGGGTTGGTGCAGAGTTTTGTGGATGTTTGGTAACATTAGTCATGCAGTAATTAAACGGATAACAAGTATGACACATTGCTCTGTAACACATGAAAAACTGCAATCCTTGTAAAATTGATGTGGTGTAAGAGGAATAAAATGCAGGCTGGACATGCTGTTGTTGGAATAGAATCAACCTGAGGATGGGAACTGTAATTTCGCTTCATTAATCCACCCCGGAATATTAACATATTTACAGTATGTGCAACATTCTGCATGATTTTCTTTCTTTCCTTTTTTTTTTTTTCCAGGAAGGAATAAAAATCCTATTATTTTTCAAGAGCTATCATCTTTGGTAAGCTGCTTAAAACAAAACACAGACAACACCTTCTTCTTGTTCCCAGCAAACATGAAAGCCAGCATGTCTTAAACGCCACAGAGTCTGCACTTCTTCTGGTAAACGTGAT
Source organism: Clarias fuscus (assembly GCA_030347435.1). Taxonomy (NCBI): domain Eukaryota; kingdom Metazoa; phylum Chordata; class Actinopteri; order Siluriformes; family Clariidae; genus Clarias; species Clarias fuscus. The sequence continues at coordinate 6,343,033 of CM059226.1, read as the reverse complement.
TACACTTACAGCATGTCTTCCTTTTTTCCCCCCCTTTTTCTAAGCTTTTTTTCTTTTTCTTTTTTTCATGCCAAAGCGAGCTCCTAACTGCTGGCGTATTTATTTAGGCGACACACCGCAGAGATTTTCAGGAGTAATTCCTTGTGGGGTTTAAGAAGTGTATTCAAGCTTAAAATTAAATCTGCACTCCTCACTCCTGCCTGTCTGTAGTGACAGATGGGTTTTGCTAAACCTTCTGTCGTTAGTAAATGCTTTCAGGAAGAATTTATCCTGCACTCAATACTGATTGCTCATGAATATTGTATGTATCTGTAATATCTATACAATTACAATGAAATACCTATAGTATATCGGTTAGTTATTTTCTGTTGTTGCTGTTGTAATATTTCATTTCAGTATAAACAGTGATGATGGAAATTGAGAAGGAATGTTTTTTGAGGTGTAAAGAAAAACACAAAGGGTACAGAACAGTCTCTAACATTACTGCTTCTGATTTAGAAAGGCTTGTTATTTCAGGACTTTAATTTCACTATGTTACTTTCAGAAGAAATTGTGCAAATAGTCTCCAAAATGCAATTTTCAGTCAAACAATCAACCAATAAAGCTCAGTAGTTATTACAACAAAAAAAAAAAAAAGGAATAGAAAAAAAAAAAACACTACACTTAGGGAAAAAAACATTATTTGGAGAAAATATTGTTTCGGGCCAAGAAAATCTAATATCTAATATGAGAAAATGTAATGTGTTATTACAAGAAAAATATGGAGATTTACTTTGGAAAGCATTATCCCAGCAGGAGCCCTAACGTAGGATGAACGTTTTAATATAGTTGTACAGATGTTATGACGACCTTCAATGTCCGTGAGTTTTACCACAAGCGTAATACTGTATTGTACTGCAACATGGTGTTTGCTCTGCATTCAAACTGCATCATATTCGCTTTCCAGAACAGATCTGAGATCTTAAGCAATATTTCCTCCCACATTTGGCTGGTTTCCATTTAAATATTTCAGTAAATTGCTGTTTGTTGTATTTTTCTTGCACTCATTTTTCACATTCACTAGCGTCAATCGTACAGTATGTCCCCTAGTGGTCCAGCTATAAAAAGAAATTCCTTCATCAACCTCTCTTTTTAATGGAATAACTACAGATTGTCACGGAAAACTGAAGACTCATCACATCTGAAGTGACACCATGTTGGAAACTTAAAAACAACAACTTTGTCTTGTTTCTTCCTGCATGTGTCTTAGGTTCATCCAGTCAACTTTAAATTTGGTTTAAAGTTTAAAGTTGTTTTGCGGCATTGTGTTAGGGGCATTCGTGGACATCATTTTATCCAAACAATTATAGCTTTCAAAACAACCTAATACAAAAAAATGCCAGTTGGGACATTATAACATGACAATCATCATGTAATTGCTAGAAAAAACATTATAAAATTATACAAATTATAAAGTGAAAATGACAGTGTAATCACATATTACTATGTTTTTGGAACGCAAATTGATCATATGACCAAGTTTGACCCTAATGGCTTTCCATAATTGCAGCATGGTTACCCAGTTGTGTGTGATACTGGCACGTTTAGCATGGATTATAAGATGACTGAGGAAACATCACCAGGTGTGCTGAATGGCAACTTTCATTATAAAAAGCTTCTAGATGGAAGTTTGTAAATGTAAGTTGTGGGAGTGGTGGCTCAGGCGGCTAAGGCTATAGGTTGTTGATTTGAGAATTGAAGGATTTGGGTTCGAGCCCTGTGGTTGGTGGGTTGCCAAATTCGTACCATTCAGCCACTGCATGCACTGTTGGTCCCATTTGGGAATTTTAAGTTAACATTTGTTGAAGGTTAATGTGTGAGATATTATAAAAGTGCATACTCTGTTTCCTCTAACCAGTTTGTAATGCATTTTGTTATTCATAAATAACGTTATTCATAAATGCATTGCACATTTATAATACAAGTAAATCTAAATATTTTAGAATTGTGATCAATGACAAACTACAGTATGACTGTGAATAAATAGATAAACATTTTTAATCAATTGATGACATTAGTTTTAATGCAAGAGAAGTGTCACTGAGATTAGAATTAAGATTTTCTTGCTACAAGAAAATTGTTGTTTGTTTATAGTGCAAGAATAATATTGGGTAAACACAATGCAGTATTAAGATTGGGGGAAAATTACCAGTATGAAACTGAAAGAATTAACTAAATTATACTTGGATTAAACAAAAATTATATACAATGAAATACTGACTTATTGATAATTAATGCAGGAATTTCAGAATGTTTAAATATAATTACAGTGGTACCGCCTCACAAATTTTCACCTTAAGAACTGAAATTTGTCAGAATTTCTTTTTTACATTTTTTTTTGTGGGAGTTTTTTTTTTTTTTGCTTTTTGCATTTTGTGCAAGATTTAGTGAAGACGTAGTACCATGGGTCCCAAAAATGTTAGCAAGGACGGTAGAAAGGCGAAAACGGAGTCACTTTCAGTTTCGTTTTTAAGGCAGTTGGTGCCAAGAGGAATCATAAATTCTGATCAAGTGCGGTTTAATGACTATTAATTTCATATTTCACTTCATTTGCATGTCTTTTCTAAATGTTTTCATTTTTAATATGCAAAAAAATAATAATAGTGTTTGAAACTGGTAATATTTGTATTATTTTTGGTTGGCTGGACCATATTGCCTGCATGTAGATTATTTCCTATGGGAAAGTGCATTTTGCAATATGAAATTTTCGCCCTAAGCTCTCGCCTCCGGAACAGATTAAATGGTATGGGACCACACAGATTGTTTCATGAGGATAAAAGTGAACATCATCGTGGTCTGTGTGTGAAGTATGTAAGGTTTTGGTGTAAAATGTTGCAATCATCTGCTGTTTTATTTCGCTCTGCCTAGCGCAGTAGCACAGGCGTGATCAAAAAGGAATGATAAATAGCTTTCAGTCCACAGTTTAAACATGTAATCAGTTTCCTGCCCCAGTTCCTGTCTCATGAGACACTGCACCTGTTGTGGGTCAGTGAGGAGAGGATAATCATCTAACAAGACAGGAGCTTGTGTGTGTGTGTGTGTGTATATAGGTGTGTGTTCAAAGTCTCCTTTTGTATGAATATGAATGGATAGGAGTGATGTTAGTAAAATGAAGAGAATGAGGGAGAGACAGGAGGCGCCTTAGTGCAGAGAAGGGATGAAGAAAGCTGAGAGATAGAGTGCAGATGAATGAACCCTGACACTCCCTCACCTCTGATGTATAGCTCATTACCTCACAGGAATTAAACTCGCATTTCTCTGGCAACACACATAAATTATGAGCCTTTCTATAACAATGAAGGCTGTGTCTCATTTCACATCTAATGGCTAAAGGTGTTTCCTTTTATTCAAGTCATAAAGCAGATGGTCTTAAAGGAATGTCGTTGTCCCTTTGGAAATGAGGAAACTAATCAACAACAGCTGGGTGTGCGTGGTACAGTAAACCCAAGGGAAGTTACTGTTACAGTGGTAAAGTTGTCAAACGCAAAAAAAGTTGACGGAGCTCTTGGCAGACTTTCGACACAATGTTGCTTCTGTCCTTCATGTAAAAGATCATTCAGCATCACTAGTATACTAATCACCGGCCTGATCATCTGTCATCATCTGCACCTGTTTCTCATTGGTTCATGCCTTAAGTTGGATGGGTTTTTTTTTTTAATGCCTGAATGATCCATATATCATCGTGTGGCTTAAAAAGAAACTTTCCTCTGAAACTGGTCAAGTCGAGGGTCTGGCTTAAAAATACAGCCTCACCAAACTCTCTTTTTTTTTACCTGAATAACTGTCACCGAACATTTTCCATATTGGAAAATGAAAAACAACAACGTTGTCATGTTTCGTCCGCTCTTTACTGCATCTGTCTTATCGGGTTCAACCAGTCACTTGGCAATTCAGTGTCAAACGCCCCGGCTTGGTTTTGGAGTGGGACCAGATGTTCTGTTGTGTATATGAGGGGGTTGTGACGCTTGCTGATTAATCCGAAGCTCTGAGTCAAATTGCCAGGCAGCGTATACAGTATATGATAAATATTTCTAATTTTTATCATTCGATTAGTGATGCAGGAAGTGATGTTAAAAATAAATAAATAAATAAATAAAAAAGCATGAATCAGCAACAAATACTGAACTTGCATTAAAGGTTTTAAAAGATGTATTTATACAAGCAAACTTAAAGCCAGGGCATTGGTAGTCACACACACACACTTTGGAATCAACAGGAATGTCAGACACCCTCTATACAGACTCATACACTATGAAGATTCAGGTCGGGAGCTTCAGTTGTTGCTCGTGTCAAACATTATAATATGGAAAGTTTGACGTAAGCCGACCTGAAAAACGTTAAAAAGCAAAGTGACTGATAAATGTGAGCAAAGTGACTTTGACTCTGGCAGGCTTGGTGGGGTCATGTTTCATTGGGGTGCTTTTTAGTGGTCAGACTGGTTGGCGATGACAGGAAGGATAGCATACAGTATAACGAACCACTCTCTATAAACATGGTGAGCAGAAAAGCATCTCAGAAATCACGACAAAAAGCAGAAGATAGCATGGGGTTCCGCAGAACACAAATCTGAGGTTAGTTACAGATACTTGTTCGTTTTTTGGTGAGTCTCTTATTCAACACATTTGAATCCAATTTGTTGCTTCTGTTGACATTTAGCTAAAAAGATTAATGGTTTTTTTTTTTTTATACAGAACAGATACAAGTTCCAAATGGATTATTTCCCTACTCCCTGCCTCGACCTTACACTGATTTATTCAACAGTCAGTGCTGATATAGAGCATATTACATATTACTGGGATGTTTAACTATATCTATCACTGCACTTCATACAGTAGGTGTTCTAATAACTGTTAACCCCTTATCAAAAGCACTACTTGGGTTGTGAAACACCATATTTGAGATTCAGTAGCTGATATTCTAAATCGGAGTAAGTGGAAATAATAAGTGGAAGTAAATTCCATAAGTTTCTCAGGAATGTCCACTACCTCCATACTACCAGTGTCACGAATCTGGGTGCGAGGCATAAACGCAGAGGTCCAGGTGTTAAAGGAAACGATGTATTTTATTATAAAGAAAACAGGGAAAACGAAATAAACAATTAAACTTTATAATAAAAAAGTCAAAACACGTAAAAGGACACAGCATACACAAACTAAACATGCAGACATAAACGAGTGTAAATCAACAGATGCAAGACAAAAACTGGAACTCAAACAACCTATTTATAAAGAAACTAATAACTAACTCGGTTCAGGTGAGCGCCCATTGTCACCTGACCGAGCTGCATAAAGGGAAATGAAGTAAAAATGAAACAAAACTACAACTAAGTCACAGGGCGCTTTGGCGCCCTCTAGGGGTTATCCCTGACACCCAGGAAGAATGTAAAACTTCTTTCACCCTGTTATTTATTCTAACTTCTGTTCCACTAGTTACTGTTCCACTAGAATTGGAATCTGTTGATATTAAATGGCATCTGTATAACTGCAAATTACTCTACCTAGCCAAAAAAGAAAAAGAAAAAAAAAGGCACCATTTCTGAAGAGTCAAATTATTGGGCTGCATAAAGAAAAGAAAACAACTAAGGAGATGTGAAAGTATTGAAATATGGTTAAGAATGCTTTAACATGCTATCAAAATCTGTAAAGGATAGTGATAAACCGTCTAGAAGAAATGTGGTCAGAAAACAATATGAATAAAGACCATTTAAATACTTGGTTAAGTTGCATAGTAAAAAAATATATATATTTTAAACCAGCACTATGTTTATTAGTGAAAGTAAAAGCATCTCCATGCACACACAAGGTGCTGAAAACAGATGTGAGGACATAACAAACTGTGAGTGAGACTAATCAAGAAAAGGCTAAGTTTTAATAGGTACCATAAAGATTGGACTTTGGAGCAATGGAACATGGTCATGAGGTCTGAGGAGTCCAGATTGATTTTATTCCATAGCAATGGACATGTCAGGGTAGGAAGGGAAGCACATGAATTCATCATGTATAGTGGCCACTGTACAAGGCACTGGAGGCAGTGTTATGATCTCTTCAGTTGGTCCTGTCTAGGCTCAGCAGCATTATACTGAGTCTAAATGTACTGAATGACATTTACATCAATCACATCAATGGAGCTTTTCTTCCATGATGGTACAGGCATACAGTATTCCTAGACTCCAGTTATGAAAGAGTGACTCTGAGAGCATGAGGAATAATTTCACACATGAACCGGGCACCACGTTGTTTACTGTAAGCAAAGTAAAGTTTTTGGCCATGCAGTGTATTAAAGCAATATCACACTTGAGGTGTGCTGATATTCACTACAACAGTACTGTACTCTCTCTTGTGTGATACTGTTCAATTACCTTATACTTGTAGCTTTCTAAATTTCCATTTCCTTCTCACCATTTAATTCTGTAAGTGAAATTGCCAGATACTGTATCCCCATTTCACTTACACACACACAGCTCCACGTACTAGCACAGCACAACAATCACCTTCTCGCTTCTGAATCAAAATGGGCACACAAGATCCATCTCACAGCTTAGACCGTAAAAGCAGTTTGGACGCCATTAATAAAGAGTAAGACGTGAAATACAATGTAGGCAACTTTGCAATTCAACAGCTCACGGGTCATAAATTTTAGCACCAAGGGGTCAGATATGACTCTTGCACCAAACTATAACTATGTGGATTAATCACAGATGTACAGTATTGCACAAATGCCTCTGGCAGACCAAACGGTACCTCTCAGCTCACAAAAGCTTAAAGTGCTGCTCCTGGAAAAAGAGCTTTTAAAAAGTTTATGTAGCTGTAAATACATTTGTGGGAGTCATTAATACATAACAGCATTTATCATTGTCATTGATTAGACATGTTTAACTGTACTGTTAAATCAGTCAAGTTCGTATTATGAAACATTCTTGTTTATGGCTTGGGCTTGTTTTCAGATGTTTTTGGACAGTACAAATTAATAGATTTAGTTTATTATTATTATTATTATTATTTATATTACTTGAATAAGAATGTGCAAACAGTAATCCAGATGGCATTTTTCAGTACTAGCAATAGCCGCTAAAACAGCTAAAGCAAGGCATCTGGCTTTTATTCCTTCTTCTGGACCTCAACAAATGCAGCCGACCACCTGCTTCCCGTCCTCCAGGGCAAAACCCCAAACAAATTTTTGCTAAAGAAAAATGTGTTCACACAAATATGATGGGTTTTAACCCAAATGACATGATCAAACACCCGTCAATGTGTGTATACTGACAGACAGATGCATCCACATTAGAGTCAGAAAAAAGCCAAATGAACAACATAGCTTGTGGTGGGAAAGTAGCCATAGAGAATAAGCAATGAGCATGGAGCATTGCTTGCTGGGTTGTGTTCGCCTCTTCTTGAAAAACAAATCAAAAAAAGAAAAGAAAAAAAATGCTTCTGCCTGTGATATCCTGTTTGCCAATTGTTTATTTTCATTAAATACCTATTTGCATCATACTTTTACTATTGATCAAGAAAGACATGAATGGCTTCTACCTGTGACTTGGCCAGGAATAAGCAATAATGAAAAGATGAAACTGGCTGAAACTCAGTGCAACTTGCACTTCTTATACAGACCCAACACACATAGGCACAAATTAGAAGCACTACACTAACATCCCTAATCTCTCATCTGCACTGCCCAGATGGTCATAATCTAATGTGTGTTTGGCCTGCAGGCCAGGTGAAATTAAACCAAAGACCTTTAAAATCAATTACCTACTGTTCAGGGCCATTCCTTCACTCCTACCACAGACATGTCTGCCAGTCCAAGAGCAGACACGCCATGTCACTCACTGCTGCATCCAAAATTGAATAACCAAGGGCCCTTTGAATTATTGATTAGCCTTTTCATCTGGTTTAATTATTATTTCCAGACACACAGGCAATCTGACACCATGCCAGTGGCATGTTTTAGGAGAAGGCTAACACTAACAAGGCAAAAAAAGAAAGTTGGCTCATCCACTTATGCTGACTTTTCATGAATGTGCTCTAGAAAAAAAAGAGCAAAAAACTAGAAAAAAAAACTAAAGTTGTATAAAATGGCAAATCAGGAGAAATAAATTTTATATTGTACAAGTCTTTTTGTTCAAAAAAATTTTTTTTTCTTTTTGTGACAACGTTATGGACATTGGGAAAATGTTGCCATTTGGAAGTTGAGAATTAGTTTGACACGGTTACAGCATTTGGCAGACACCTTTATCCAGAGTAACTAATTTTTCTTCTCATTACATATCTGTGCATTTGAGGTTTAGGATCTTGCTCAAGGACCCAAAGGTGGCAACATTGTGGTGCTGCGGTTTGAACCCGGAATCACAAGTTACCCGTGCACGATGATGGAATTAGAAAATTAAATAAAATTCTTAAAATTCTGACTCTCATACAATTTTTAAGCAAAATCGGACAAGGAATTTCAATGGTTTACTGAACACTTTTATTAACGGGAAATTAAAATCAATTAGCTGATATTTCACACACAATACGACAAAATATCTGTTTAACTCTGCACTGTGAACTTTCCAAAGAAGTCAGAAGTGTGTCTACAGTTGCATGTTGCCCTGCCAACATAATGACTACAGCTGATAACTAGTAACTGTAGCAATGTGTAATAAACTGTTGATAAAATTGGAATTCTATGTTTCATATAGTGAACACAGACAAGCAGAGTGAAAAGTACCAATGCTGTCAGTCCTATGAGAATGCCTCTTATTCAACCAAGTGCGTGGACAGGTAACTTTTGTATAATTAGCATTCCTGCACAGAGGTGTGATGGTGGGCCCAGAGTCAGTGCCTCTTACTATCTGCCCCCCTCGCACTCAACAAAGCAGAGGAAAACCCAACATGTATTCAGCACCATGGTCAGCTCCACCTCATGCCTACTCAATGTGGCTAGAAGCAGTACAGCATCTACAATACCTTCCTGGTGTCAACAGCACCCAAAAAAAAGGACCAACCAACACTAGTGGAGTGAGTAAAATGGCTTGGATATGAGACTCATGGTGCTTCTTTTCTGCACTCTCTTTTTCAGAACTGAGGAAGCCTTCAATTTGTGACACTGCTGGGAAGGGACTGTGTCTCAGCCTTGCTGCCCCATCCTGCCTGCCCAAGACTGGCTGCTGCTACTCTTGGAGGCCTTCAAGATACAGTACCTTCTTGACTCCTCCTTGATGAGTGATTTCCCTAGCTTGCTAATTTTCCTTTGCGTTTTATAAATAAAAGACCACTTCTTTCCTTGGTGTTCCCTGTGTCTGTATTCTGATCTGTCCCTGCTAAATGATAAACCCTAACATGAGCATACCTTGTTAAAATATACTGCATAACAGTCTAATATTTGTTTTCTGTATGGTTTACAGTTTACTGTAGAGTCTAGTGTATGCATTTATAGTATTTATTGACTCTGAAATGTTTGTCACTGTGTCTGACATTGTGTCATGTTCGTTGGATCCATCTGTTATGAGAGGAATGCCAACAAAGCCTACTTAAACCTTTTTAAGTTTAAGCTTTTTTTTTTTTTCATTTCTGCATGCAATAACACCAAAGGCAAAAAAAATAAGGTCTCCTTAAATGCATTTAGAGTTCACTGACATATTGTTCCATTAACTCTGAATACCTAACATAATTCCTTTTGTTTCTCTGGTGCCTTTCTCACACTTCTCACTGATGGCTGAGATAAGCTTTCCATGCTTCGGTGTTTTCTGTCTGCTATTTATGCATGAAACCTCTTCTGAATTTCAACAGCTGAGATATTTCAGAAACCTCTGTACACTCTGTTCAAGAAGAAGTATGAAATTGCAAGCCCTGGACCTGGACCTGCACTTGTAACAGTATGCAGTGAAAAAAAAAAAAGAATGGAATTGCATACAGGTAGGCAAAAACAATGCAAGTAAGGACCATTATGTTTGCTCTTTTATAACGATCTCTGTACTGTACCTGATTTTGGACAGATCCTAGGTAAAATCTAAAGCATCTCTTCTATCCATAGAGAGTGGGAGAAGTGCACTCTGAGAATGCAATGAGAGGCGGAGTAGTTTTATTAGGATCATGTAACACTCTCTGGCAGATTAATGCCTGCAGCGTTCAGCCCAAAATCACGCAGCGGCAAAGTCAAGAATCTCTGACATCTGTAGATGTAGAACGTTGATGTAATTGGTAAATATTTGACAGTCCTTTCGCAATGTTTAAAATTAAATTCTGCTTCACTGAAAAGAATCTATCACTATTTTGTAAATCAATCAAGACTACAGTAGATGTGCTTTTATGCCTAATATTTAGCTCATTTAAATCTGTGCCTTAGAGCCGGGCTTATATCTGCATTGACTTATGGTGATGTTACAAAAAATTGAAATACCACCAAATCCATACACCATGTATTAATTTATTAACCACAAATGCCTTAAGCGATACATAATCGTACATCCTGATGGAGAACAAAACAAAGCACTGTTACGTCAGTGTGATAATGGAGCTTTTAACAGCTCTTCCAGTCAAAGCCGAAATGCAACCCAAGAGGATAATAAGTTAAATATTTATGGAAATATTTAAGAGGTAATAAACTATTAATGAATCACACATTTATTTCCACCTTCTTATCGCCTTCATAATGAAATAGTTCACAGCTGAAGCTGTGAAATGTCTTTAAGACCACAAACTGATTAAAGTGCAAAAATAAAGGTGGGAGGTGAATATAAAAAAAGAGAGTAGAGTTTTTGCTACTTTAGCAAACTCTCTTGCTTGTTTACGGTCGTTTGGTTTGAACCTCTGTACATTTGACTAAGTCTATAGTACTGTGTTTTGTGCCACCCCTTAGTTCTTCATGTTAAATTAGATTAATTGATGTACTGTAGGTTTTACTGTGACAGGGTGCAAAGTCCCCCCAAAATTGGTGGTTTATGTAACAACCTTGATGACCTCGATTAACAACCTTAAACGATTCATATGTCACTTAGTGGCTTAGCAACCAAAAACATTCGTCTGAAACTGGTCAGGTTCAGGGACTGGAATGAAAATGAGAGGCAAAAAGTCCTTCATGAAGCCTGGAGAACCATTCCTCAAGCCTACATAAAAAAATATACAAGAAAGCCAGGCTCTTTGGAAGCAAAAAATATGAAAAGATTAGTTTCTCAAATACTGTACATTTGCCATATGAGCTAATTGGACTTTTGTCAGGACATCCTGTAGATGGAAATAAATGTTGTGACATTGCGTAAGCTTATTGAAATGATGAGGCTATGGCGAATGCTTGCCATACACCAGAGTGTGTTTCTTTCTTCCTTTTTTTCTTTTGCTCTCAAAGCAGTGTATATTAAAGAAAAAGGTCGAAATCAGCTTTACCATTGAGGCTTGGAAATGTTGCAGCTTTTAAAGTTACTCTCCAAAAGGGTTCTCTGTGGAGAAGATGTTTCAGTCTGTCTCCTCCTCTTACAGACTTGGGGATAACCTATGAGTTTTAATGAGTTAGGTGTTGTGTGTCCTGCTGATTAGCCAAGGGATAGTGAGGATTTTCACTCTGTATTGCAAGTTTATGTTCTGACAGTCTCCCTTTATGTCCAATATCAAATCATTCACACTCACGTACAAGACTATATACCACAAATAATGTGTTAGAGTTGGCAAAACTTATAAGAGTTTTGAGAGTTTTTAAAAGAAATGATGAACTCGTTCATTTAACGGCTCCCATCAAGGGGTGTTCACAACTTGGCTCATGTTGTACACCGAATGCTCAACCCTCCAAGTTTATCTGGGAATGTGACCGGCAATTCATCCAGTGGCTGGGAATCAAGCATGGGCCTTCTTCGTGGCAAGGATTAACGGCTCTGTTGACGTCTTTCTTCCCATAGGACCAGCAAAACCCGGAGCATGTGTCATTCCCGTGGCAGTGCCTTTCTCCTGTTTATAGAGATCATCCTGAAATACAATTATGTTGCTTTAAGTGTCCATTCTGTCAATGACAAAATAAAGAATATTTACTCTTGCCGTTGTTTGAAAATCAATATCCATGGTGACCAATAATGTGCAGTTATCCAATTAATTTTTTTTTTTTTTTTTTTTTACAAATACTGTATGTGTTGATTCTTTGAGGAAGGAAGGCAGGGTAAAAACAAAAGGTTTGATAAAATCAATAAATGTGGAGGCCATGTCAGTTAGTCAGTTTTTAATTTTGTCTAGACATGGATCAATAAATGCATTTTTTTTTTACTTTTTAACTTTTTTATCTGCTTTCAAATACTCCACAATTTTTTTCCTTACTTTATTGACATTTCTAAAAAAAAATAAAAAAAAGCACCAGTTTCTTGTTTATCCTAATTGAGAAGCCACTCAGTTCTTCCTAATTCACTTTATTCTGTGTTATGGTGAAGACCAAGGATGAGTCCTTTGAGAAGCTGCTCTGTTCTTATTTTGAAAGGTTTTGTGGACATGATAACTAACAGTTCTTTTCTTGGTGAGCGAAAAAAAAAAATTGAGGATGAGGAAGTGGATTCTCCGCTCTTTGCAAGAGGACAGCAAACTCTTACTCACCCTTCATCTACGTATACTGCTTTATCCTGCATGTAGGGTCAAGGGAGGCCTGGAGCCTATTCCAGGAGACCTGGAGGGCACGAGGTGGGTATACCCTGGACAAGGTGCTAATCCATCACAGGGCACACACACACACACACACAGTAAATACACACACTCACTCATACACCACAGAAACAATTTAAGAAACAACAATCATCCTAATCTGCATGTCTTTGGACTGTGGGAGGAAACTGGAATACCCAGAGGAAACCCACCAAGCACGGAGAGAACATGCAAACTTTATGCACACAGACTGCGGCTGGGAATCGAACCCACACCATGGCGGTGCAAGGCAATAGTGATAACCAATATGTCACTATAGGTCCCAAACTGACACAATCATACCATGATTATCATTTCACGTTTTTTGCTTTCCGATGACTGTATGGCTGGTCTTTTTAGAGGCTTATCCTATGCATGTTCATATATCACTAATGAGTTTAAAACTAATGTTAAGCTACTTAACCTTCATCCAAACCTCCATTTGACAACCTCAACCTTTAAACATAAATCGATTTTTTTTTCTTCCCATGAACAGCAATGTGAATGAGGTAGAAGGAGTAGAAGATGGCACAGATTAAATGTTACAAGGGAAGACAGGACCAATACATTCAAGAGGCTCTAAGCCACTTAAGTAATCCTAAATAGTATCTACCCCTAACATCTAATCAATTGAAATGTGTGGAATAAAAGCTAAATAAGTTAATTGGCAAGTCTAAGGAGAAATGGATAACAGAAAACTAACTTCTTCTTCTTTTTTTTTTTTTTTACCTAAAAACTCTCATTTAGCATCATTTTATGTGTCCCTTCAGTAGTCCTACATGGCTTCAGCATTTGGTGGGTAATTATAGCTGTGGCAGAAGTAAACACTGCATGAATATTCTCAAAATTGGAACTGCATATAGTGCAATTAATCATATAACAGTGTAACTGTGTAACAGCATTAACTGATCCTTACTTGGACCAAATGAAATGGTACGGCAAATACATTGATCAATTAATCAATAGTTTTATGGGAAGTGAGGAAGAGCTTTTAGAGTTCAGCCTCACAAGAACATCCATTCAACAAAAAAGAGAAACTTAAATTGAGCTTAGATTATAGCATATCCCAAATATGTTTTGGACTTAATGATAAAAAAGACCATCCACAATCAGAAAAAGCAGTGATCATAACACCATTTTAAGACCAGAACACTTTCATCCTTCTAGGCTCATTTCCCTTTCTAGCCTCAGTTTCAGTCTTCGAGAAGATGTGATTTGGAAGATGACTTTGATTAACAGGAAATTATAATGGGTTAAAGATTCATTTAGAGGGGATATCCTTAATGATGCAAATTCCAAAGCTGAATCTTTCAACAGGAAAAAAGAAAGCTCTCGCCTCCGACATTATCAAAAATAACAGGAATATTGCGCAAAGTGATCCTATCTTACTAACTGTGTTTCCTGATCCTCCTGCTTTCTCATTTAGACAGGCTCCCACACTGAAAGACAAATCGGTCATTAGCTACCTGCCCCTTACCTCCTCCAGTAGTCCTACATGGCTTCAGCTTTCTCTTGGCAATTATCGCTGTGGCAGATGTAACCACTGCACTAATATTATCAAAGTGGACTGCTTCAAAGGTGTTTTCACCCAGAAAATCTACTAGGGAACCGTTTTGCCAGCTACTACACATACTTTGTGGTTTGAAAATGTTTTTCTGTTGGACATGCTATTCGTTGGACTGGATGAATATTAACTTGCAATTCAAAGTGAAGATCTTCACTATCTCATGGCTAAACATTTATAATAATAAAAAAGCAGGGCACACATACAATAACTTATTAAAACACATAGCCATTGAGGCTATCCACAAGTCTGTGGAGAAAAACACAAGTGAGAAAACGTCTAGATATTAATTTTAAAAGCTACAACATTGTCAGGCCTGAATGACGACACTGATTTCTTCAATATAGTTTGACCGAATTAAGTCGAGTTCCTTTTTGGCATGTACGTATACTAATGAAAGTGTATTAATTTTGTGTGGGAGTGCTCATCATTGGTATTTTTTAATGCAGAAATATGATTATGGTTTGAGTCCTGGTTTACTTTTAAAATGTACTTTTATGTCTATTTTTTCTCTTTTTTTTCTTTTTCGTTATTATTTTTTTTTCTTGGTTTCCATATGAGTTTATTACATTATGTATTTCTATTTTCTATGTCTTTGAGATTTACTTTCCCCGAACTTTGCACCCTGATGAAGGCATGTGTTAGCTGAAACGTATCAGTTTAGTCAGGTTAGTCAACTTTGCCCAGCCAGTGACCAATAAAGACTTTTTACCCTTTTGACCCTTTTTACCCATATGTCTGGGACATAATTTACCTGGCAGTGACAAAACCAGTCACAGAAGCATTTCCAGCAAGAGAACATATCTGAAAAACGTTATCTCATCTTAAATAACACGTTGCCTCCTTAATAATTGTTTGAGGTCGTTGTGAACTGACTCAGAACCGCCCGCATTCTTCCTATTCAATAATGTGAGCTAAAAGGCTAACTAACATCTAACCCAAGGCTAAATCTCAAATGCCTCTTTAACCTTTGATCAAGTTTAGTACTTGGTGTGATGATTAAGGAATTCTAATTTACACCATACATAGGGAACCCCTGACCCCCAAAGCGGCATTGGTGACTTATGGTAGGCTTTTCTGTGGAAAGCCTTTGTTCAAGCCCACCCGATGCCCAAACCCCAGCCACTAGATGCAGTGCTGGTCCCAAGCCTAGATAAAATTGGAGGAAGCACATCCCGCATAAAACTTGTGCTGAGTTGTTTACAAATTTGATGGTCTGCTGTGGGGACCACACAACGAGAGAGGCACTAGATTTCCACTATATGCTAATTGTGATTTAACCCCAGAATGGTTACTCACCCACTCATCGTCTAGGCTGCTTTATCCTGTAACCATGGTTACAGGGGGCCTGGAGCCTATCCCATAAGACAGGGTTCACCCTCATAGGGGTCCCAGAGCAGTTAGTTAGCTATATATTAGAAAGCCTGAAGAATTAGCTTAGTATTAGGTAAAGTTCATTGCACATGCTTTTATGAAGTATAAAGAACAGCACCAGAAGCACTGAATGAGCTAACACTATCTCTAGCAAACACCAACAATCACTGGAGAAATCACATATTTTGACATGGTAATTTGTACAAGTAATTATCAAGTAATCTTTCTGTTTGTTCAAAATACACATTAAATGTAATTATCAATGAAAATAAATACCTCAGCATTTTAAGAATTTTTGCCTTAAGAACTGAAATCATTTTCGGCAAACGAAATACACCAAACTGAATAGCAACTTACAGATATGTTGCGTGTACGTGTTCGCCAAGGGAAGCAAGTTTACGTATTTTTTGTGTTTTTTTTTTATTTTTATTATTATTAATTTGTGCAAGAAGCAAACACGGCAGCACGAAGAAAAAAGAGCCACTTTCAGTTTTGTCTTTTAAAGCAGCCGGTGCCAAGAGGAATCAGAAATTAAGGTTAAGTGAGGTTTAAGGTGTAATTATTTCATAGTACACTTAATTTACATGTCTTTTCTAAACGCTTTGATTGGTTTTATGTACAAAGATATGATTATAGTGTTGGAATTTGGTAATAGTGGTAATATGTTTGGGTGGCTGGAACGGATTACCTGCATTTACATTGTTTCCTATAGGAAAATAGGTTTTGTAATATGAAGAACTTAAGAAGAAGAATACTTAAGAAATTGGAACGGATTAATTTGTACAGTATACGGAGGTACCGCTGTAGTAGCCTAATGTCACTTAATCGTACTTACTGCTGTTTGAAAAAGGTCTGTTTTGTCTGCCTGCACATAACCCACAAAGGTTTTATTTTTTATTTTTTTTTACTAGTAGACGTACGTCCTTGTTTATTTATTTATAGTGAAATAAGACTAGTCAAGGTCAAGACTGGAAACCAAGCCTTTGCTTCAAATAACTGAGTGAAGTATACAAACCTCTGTGGTATTTTTTTTCCTTTGACATTTTATGCTTTTCTGCCTTTTGGTTGCTTTTTTTTGTTTTGTTTTTTCCTTTGACCTTTGCTACTGCAATATCGACGACTCCACAGTGATGGACCGGGACCTACCAAGTTCTGGTAACCATCAGCTTATGCCAGGAAAAAAAAAAAAAAAAACCATCATAAGTCAGCTCGCAAAAGTTATTTTTGAGCCAAATTCTGATTTCGAAATCCATTTTGGAATAAATAAAGAAAGCATTCCCTCACGTCTTAACAGCTCTTTTTACAGTCCGTGTAGCACATCTCGGAGATAAACAACTGCTTTTCAGCATCTGCGCCTTCACCCCACTGAGTCATCTAAGCTCTGCTTTATCAAACAGCCTCGTCAGCAGGGAACCACACCTGAGTGCTGCTGCTGCCTGTCAGCTACAGGGGAGACAGAGAGAGCGATGGAGGTAGGATGTGTGATCTGCCTTGTCATCACATAATGAATGGGGCTGCGTGAAGATGGAGAGCGCTATACTGTAACACAGCACTGCAGGGATTTTAGGAAAATGAGGAGCGGTAACTTGACTCTTCAAAGAGTGCTTTAGAAAATAACATGATAAACAGAGCCCAAGCTGGCCCAGCAGTTCCTGGAAAATAAATGTTTGAACAAATGTTTATCTCATTCATGGTGACTTTAGTCACAAGTGGTGTGAAAGTAACAATCAGATTTGATGCCTGCAGGTAAATTGAAAACGCTTAAGAAGGAAAATGATAAGTGTTGAAATCTTTCTGTTAGGGGTCTTTATTGGACATTCTAGGAAGGACATTCTGTGACTTTTAACAGTCACAGTTGTTTCGTACCACATGCAAGTCTTCAGAACCAAAGACAACCTTCATTTGTTTGAAGAAATGAATGTTTACAGCTACACTGTCTGGTGAAAAAAATCTAGCAAAGAAAACAACGAAGGAGATTTGACATTACTGGAACTGGTTTAAGGACCCTTCAACACTTTATAAGAACCTGGAAGGATAGGGCTGAACTTCCTGAAGAAATGTTTTTAGAAAGAAGGAATCGTGAATGGAGATCACCTAAACACTTGGTGAAGTTCTCACTCTCACTCACTCACTCAGCCTCTATACCAATTTAGCCTGTATACAGGGTCACAGGGGGCATGAGGGCATGAGGCAGGGGACACCCTGGACAAGGTGCCAATTCATACACACACAAACATACAATCATTCGCACACTACAGGGGCAATTTGGGACTGCCAATCAGCCTAGTCTTTGGACTGGGGGAGGAAACCAGAGTACCTGAGAAAAGCCACCAAGCAAAGGGAGAACATTAAAACTCCATGCATGGAGAAGTGGGAATCGAACCTGGCCAGGAATCGAACCCGGACCCAGACGGCGCAAGGTGACAGTGCTAACTACTAAGACGCCATGCCGCCACCTTGGTGAAGTTGCTTGGTAAAAAGTTCAGAGCTATGTTAATAGTGAAATTAAGAGCGTTTCCATATAATGCAATGAGAACTCACAGGATTGGGACTAAACAGCTGTGTGACCATGAGAAAACCACATATTAGCGAGACAAAAATGCTTTCATTTGCTAGGGAGCATAAAGACTTGACTTTGGAGCAATAGAAAGAAGGGAAGAAATAAATACATTAATTTAAAAAGTGTATAGATTTCTCATCAAATTCAGCAGTTGTTCAGGATCTGTTCCACAGCCTGGAAATGGCAAGCGGGCGTCACCAGACGGTTTATAGCTGCCACTTTACCTGTTGAAGCAATCGGATCACCGTTCTCTGTTAGCAAAGATAAAAAATGCACAATCAGAATATTTCAATTAGTTTTGATACCAAGATCAAGACGGCACCCCTTCCTTAAGAAGATGCTTAACTTAGGTTATCCACGATAAAATAACACTACATTGTGCATTCAATATTTTACTCTTGTTCTTAATGTAACATGGCCAACAAAATTACGAATTAGATCTTCAACAGTATCATTTTTATATGTTTTTATATGGATGGGAAATGCTTTCTTCGTCCATTAGGAGTGTATATACAGTAATAGTTTGAAAAGTGTTTTATCGCTTTTATACTACATTACAGCAGCTTGTAAAGCAATAGAGCACTCCAGAGTGTGATGGCATTATAGAAAAAATAGCGGTTGTATCAGTAACTGCTTTCCTCATAATGATTTATTCTGGGTTGTTAACCCGAATGTTTCAAACATAATTGAGTACGAGAAGCCGAATGTCGATCTGTTAAACTTGTCCTGTACCATGCCACACATCCAGATCCCCAGATGAGCGCAGAACAACACTAGAAGTGTGTTCAAGAGTAAGAATCCATTTATCTACATGTACACTACAGCCCGTGCCGGGGAAAACACTGGCAAGCACGCCGAGACTCCTGGGCTTTACACCACTTACTTAAGTGCTGCACTCTGAAACTGACAAGTAACCTCTCTGGCACAACTGCACCACACACAGTAAGCAAGTCCAACACGACACTGCTAGAAGCTGACCGATTCTGCCCTCGGATCAATAAGAGAGGAGTCAGCCAGAGTTTACACACAGCTGACGCTGGTTACTATGTTTTTGTTTAGTTTTTTTCCTTTCTTAAAAAAGAATTTTAAAAATCCAACATCAAAAACATCCACATATATCAGAATGATTAAATATTTGGGTAGGATGTTATCACATTGTTGTTAATGAAATGTATGCAGGTTATACAGTAAGTACCCCTTAAAACCCTGAAGCCTATAACCTGTCAACCCTGCAAAGCTCACTGTCTATACCGCTTTATCCTGTCGCAGGGGTTTGGAGTCTATCCCACCTAGATGAGATGGGCCGCCAATCCATCGCAGGGCACACACACACACACACACACACACACACACACAGACACACTGTGAGCAATCTGGAAATGCCATTTAGTATAATCTGCATGTCTTTGGAATTTGGACACCGGAATACCCGGAGGAAACCCACCAAACGTGACAAAAACATGCACAGACCCCCAAGGTGGGAATAAAACCCAGACCCTGGAGGTGCAAAACGACAGTGCTAACCTGTCTAACTAAGCCACCGTGCCGCCCCCTACAAAGCTCTCTATTATATATTCTATACACATTTGTAGGTTTTTAAAGCATTATCTATTCATATGAGGTCACCCATAATATGTTCTATAGTTGGTATTAGACTTTTGTGGATATTCAGTGAAATCTGGTGCAATGTACCCGGGGCGTTCAAGCCCAACCGGGAATTGTGAAATTTCTCATGAAGGAAAGCGTAAAATCAAGTGAAATTTACAGAAGACATCAAGCACAGTACAGTCCGAAGAGTGTCTTAGCCACATTTGAATGTTTTAAAGGTGGCTCAGAGCCCATTGCTGTCATTCCTATCAACATTTAGCGAATGGAACGTCTGATCTTGTCGCAAATGTGTGCAAGAGATGTACGCGCCCATCTGTGGGAATGCGCCTGCCTGAGGTGTAAGTTATCATCACATCCCCTATAAAGTCTTGACCTTGCATCCGAGCCATTTCCACACGTCTGGGCCATTAAAGGAGTTCCTGGGAAGCCGGCGTTTCAGACGTGAAACAGGCAGTCCGATCATGGCTCAGGAATACTGAGGAAATCTGGTATCCAAGCATTAGTGAGACTCTGGCTTACGTGCATCTGTGCTTTTTTATTGTGTACAGCCAAAAGTCACAGTTAGACCCTTGTATTTTCGGGTATGGCCTGGAAATTCAAAAATCTGTCTAGATTTTAATAAGCTGACACTGGAGACTCCTCCCAAAAATGCGAAATAATTTCCTAACAGAAACATAGAACATTAAACTTTACCTTCTGATCAATCTGAATTCGATCTGCAGTGCGACTGTGACAGGGAAAGAAAAGAGATGATTTTCAAATAGAGCAAATCTGCAGTGAGCGTCCTTGCACATCCTCTATGGATTATGTTCACCGGCTTCTACTTCTACATAAGCTAGCTATGTGTCTATGCAACTCCCAGGGTCTTTTATCCAGCTTGGAGCTGAGAGGCTGACATTTAATACTATTCAGTTGTAAAGAGGCATGTTGTAAGGGTCACTCTGTTTGTCTGTGCCTTTTGTATTGTTTTGACCAAAAGATGGTCGTTTAAATCATGCAAATATTGCACAGAAGGAAAGAGATGGAGAAGAACAAGAACAAAGAAAGAAAAATAAGGGACTGTAGCTGAAGAAATTAAATTACAAAGTCAAAAGTATTTGGACAGACTAGTTACAATAAATAACACTGATCTGTATAACTTGGGAGCCCCAGACTGAACAATAGATTACAATTATTAACAGTACAGTGCATGCCCAGACAGCAGCAATTATCTCATTTTTGGGAATGGGTGAGTTTTAAACGTTAAGCTCCTGAACCCTTTTGTAGTGAATGGGTACAGGATCTGTTCAGAAATGACCAAACTTCGACAACACACTCAAATGTGCACAGGTACTCACTCTTTGATTTTTTCCAAATACGACGGTGTTGAAACCATAATTGTAATTGTGCAGAATAACAGGACACAGTAATGACAGTAAAAGCTACCATTATTTCTATATAATTCCCTGCTAAACTACTACAATAATGCGCTTATACAATGCAGCCATGATCGGCTTCAGGTCTGAAACGCTGGCCCCCCAGGAACTCCTTTAATGGCCCAAACATGTGGAAATGGCTTGGAATGAAGTGAGGTGAGTTCCTGTAAATGTGCAAGAATTTTTGTGTGTATACTTCCTACAGACAGAAGTATGACATGCAGCCTTCTTTAAAAAGTTTGGAAGTTTTACTGCTGTTAAGAGATTTTCTTATGTCCAATTCCTCCTCGTCACTAGGGGGCTCCCACATTAAGGCTACTACTACTCAGTCTACTACTAACCACGTGACGCCAGCTGACCTCATCTTTTCGAACTGCTTGCTCAAGCACCGTTGGGGGCGGCATAACACACTCGGAGGACAGCGCTATCCGCTCCTTCCGCTTGCGTGAGCTCACAGACGCCCCTGATTGGCTGTAGAGCCGTGATGGGGGAGCACTAAGTACCTCTCATCCCTCCCCTCTGAGAGAGCTCGGCCAATCAGCTCCCTCTAGACCTCCGGCTGCGAGAGGTTACAGCATCACCCGGGAATCGAACTCGCGATCTCCAGATGGTAGGGAGAGCACTTTACCACTGCGCCACTCGGAGGCCCCGTTCTTGAAGTCTTCTGTAGAGATCCTTACAACAGGCTGTGTAAACTAAATTCGACACAGTGTGACATCAAATTCACTTTCTCTGTTCAATCAATTAGCAGAACCAATTGGCAGGCGAGAATGTGAACTCTATATTAGACATCAAGTTAACAAGAGATATTTACTGTACATCTCAGTAAGTATGATTTGACATCCTTTTCTGAAGTTTAATAATAAAAAAAAATTATACAATATTAAAAATGTCAATCAGAGAACGTAGTTATGGGATCCAATCAGGGTGTTGTTAGACTTTCGGCTGCTCTTGTCGTGGGGTCACAGCATACCATTCTATCCGCACAACAACTTGGCACAGGTATGACGCTGGATGCACTTCATGGCACAAGCCTCGCAATTTCCCTGGGCTTGGGACAGGCATATTTCAGTACTCAAGAAATAATCAAGATTTTTTTTTTAAACCCAAATTCTCATGACCCTTCCATTAGGGTTAGGGTTTCATCAACTAACCTTTTAATTGCGCTTATATTATGCATTAATGTCATCACTCACTTACTCATCATGTATACCACTTAATCCTGTATTCAGGGTCACAGGGGGGCATGGAGCCTATCCCAGGAGATTAGGGCACAAGGCGGGGTACACCCTGGACAGAATGCCAATCCGTCGCAGGGCACATACACATGCACACACTATGAGATTTGGGAATGCCAATTAACCTACATGTCTTTGGACTGTGGTAATAAACTGCACACAGAGACGGGAATCGAACCCAGACCCTGGGGGTGCAAGGTGACAGTGCTGACCACTACACCACCCTTAATGACATTAGAATCCATTGAATTCAGAATCATTCCATAAACTGCAACATGAAATCAAAAAAATTTGGCCAGTCATATGTTCCTGCTGTCTTTAGAAATTAAATATGTCATGGCACCCATAATGAGTTAAAAAAAAAATAATAATAATAATAATAATAATAAATTAGATTGAGTGGGGGAAAAAAAACATTTTTAAATTCCCAGTGCGATGTTCCTGTGATTAAAGATGAGTCAAAGATGAGCCACAGGAAGCTTTTACATTTTTCATTCTGTCACTGCTGTCAAAAAGTTTCCAGAAAAAAAAAAAAGACCTGAGACAGCAGTTGCTGCTTGTGAAATATAACTTCATTACAAAACCCAGTATGCTATGCATTACTAAACAGTTACGCAATTGTCACTGGAAGAAAGTTAAAGCTCGGCCACTGGCTTTTAGAGAGAAGCCTCGGTAGAATGCATTAATGTTAAGATAAATGACCAGAGACATGTGGTTTTATCAGAGATTGAGGGGATAAATGTAATTTGATATCGCCACACTGGCTCCAATTTTTTTCAATTCAATTCCATTTCACATACGGTACCAGTCAAAAGTTTTCAAAAACTAGGAAATAACACATATGGAAACAGATCGTTAAGAAAAAACACAAACGACTACAGACTGCAATGCTTGATGGGTTTTGCAAATGCACTTGACTATACTGTTCTTGCCGAAGCTATTCCAGAACGGCTGACCTTCATGTCTTAAAATAACAGTCAATTGTTATATTAAGACATGAAAGTCAGCTGTTCTGGAACAGTTCTTTCCAGAACAGTACATTTGCAAAACCCATCAAACACCATGACGAAGCTCTGTCGCAAAGCAGTAGTGCATTTAGAGTCACCAGCCTCAGAAATCACCAAGTAACAAACAGGACGTCAGATTAGAGGTGTTATGAAGGCTTTACAGAGCAGAAGTAGCAGAGACATTTTAATATCAAGTGTTCAACAGAGATTATTGCATGTTTTGGATGCCTTCAGCACTGTTTTATACTCACTCACTCACTCACTCACTCACTCACTCACTCACTCATGGTCTATACCACTTTATCCTGTATTCAGGGTCACGGGGGACCTGGAGCCTATCCCAGGAGACTTAGGGCACAAGGCGGGGTACACCCTGGACAGGGTGCCAATCCATCGCAGTGCACAAACACATACGCACACTCATTCACACTCTACGGCCAATTTGGGAATGCCAATTGGCCTAACCTACATGTCTTTGGACTGTGGGAGGAAACCAGAGTACCTTCTTCATCAGAAGTGAATTTTTCATTCTTTTAGGGCTGCTTGTCTCGTCACCATAATTAATTATTATTAATAATTATTCTACCATCATCACTCAGTAAAATTTGGCCCAAAATTCTCTTGAAAAAACTCCCACCGTCCTTAGAGTATTTGCAGATATCCAGACACTTCTCTTTATGCTCTTTTGTGAGTTCTTTTTGCACCAGGTACAACTTCGGACCGCAAAAAAAAAAAAAAAAAGAATCACTGCACACTGCTCTTCAAAAAATCCATTTTTGTTCGCACCACAGTTACAAATGAACTCATGTAACACGTTCACACCTGCACAGCAGTGACTTAGCAGGGAGACAGTAGCCTTGAACGGAAAGTGCTGATAAGACAGTGCCTCCAATAGAAGGTTTAATATAACCGTAGTGCGGAAAATTTTTGACTCACCCTCATAGAAAGATTGGAGAAAGATTTTGAGCATTATTTTGCCCATAATCATAAACAATCAAAAATCAAACTAGGAAACAATTGATCCAGAATAGGGATCTGCAACTACAAGGGAATTTAAAAAAATGGCTTGGGCTTTCAGATACAAAAGCACAATTAGACAATGGTGGCCAGAACAGATCAGCACATTCAGGTCACAAATTAGTGACATGAAAGGACAGAGGGTGAGAGCAAGAGAGAGAGAGAGACGACTAATACAGACAACCAAAACATAAGCATATGCCACTATGACTAACATATTACTAGTATCTTTACTACTGCATATATGTGAATCAGCAATCAACCTAATCTGCATGTCTTTGGACTGTGGGAGGAAACCGGAGTACCCTGAGGAAACCCACCAAGCACAGGAAGATCATGCAAACTCTACGCACATAGGAATCGAACCCAGACCCTGGAGGCGCAAGGCGACAGTGCTAACCACCAGTGTTGGGGGACGTTAGTTTTTAAAGTAACCAGTTACATTACAACATTATTCATTGTAATTAGTTACATTACAGCGTTACCTTCTGAGAAAAGTAACTAGTTGGAGTCTTTTTCCATTGCAGAAAATGAAAACTCCTTTGTGATTCCTCATGCATCTTGTTTTAGTCAAGACGTACAGTATTAACAGCAGGAATAACAGAGGGGGGGGGGGTATTGGGGGGGGGAGGTTGTAGGACGACTTTCACACACACATACACATACTGGCAGAATCACTGCTGTCTGGCTCACGGCTGACATAAATTGTCTGAATAACAGATTACATTTTTGAAAATATAACTAAATAACTGAGTAGTTGAATGGCGGACCTAACGCGCTAGATTACTCATTACATCAAAAAAGTAATCCGAGTACTCTAATGCGTTACTTTGTAATGCGTTACATCCAACACTGCTAACCATTAAGAGACCGTGCCGCCCAAATACACAATATATTATATATAATTTCTTAATAAAGAAATCAAAATAAACGGTAGTCTGAGGTTTGTTTGCTACTGTCAGGAAATCAGCGTCAAAGGCAAACAATAAACGACTTAGAAACATTAGACACTGACTGTGACGGTGACCTGGCAAAAACATATAGACTATTGCTGACTGTGGAAGAAATGACAGCAAACAAGATGCATGACAAAAACTTGATAAAGAGACACTAAAACCCAGAATCCAGGTGGTAGTCAAGACATAAAGAGGCACAGGTGAACATGATCAGTGACATGTGATGTGTTGGGGTTGATGGGTAATGTAGTTCAGCTCCACTTTGGCACTACCTTAATAGCTACCCAGGATGAGAGGGTGAGATATAGGACTCGAATCCTGAACGACACACAGGAGAGAGAAGATTGAATATATATTGGCTTTTTTTATCTTTAGGAAAGAAGGTGAAAAGAGGAAGGAGGGACAGCAAAATGATGAGAAAGAGGGAAGCTGCCAAATGTCAGTCACTGGTATAGAAAACAAGGGGAATATACTGTACTGTATGTGTCTGTGGTCTGTGGTGGTATTCATTTATCAGAAAGAGCCCTGTTTCTTTCCAAAGCCAATCAGGACAGTGGTGTAAGGAAAGAACAGTAATGTGCTGTGCCACTAACAATGTTGTTGCAATGTGTTACATAGAAAAATCGGTGCATTGTTTTTGTCTTATACCCACGTGTCTATATCCTTGTCTACTCTAAAACAAAAAGCTTGCCAAATTGCATGTTATTAAGGTCTTAGGAAATCTGCTCCATGTAATGTCTATGTACCGTATCCATAGCTGCGTTCCATTCCGAAGTGTACTTCACAGGGTGCTCCCTACTCCCTGCTCCGTGTGAAGGGAAATTCCCTCGACAAAATTCCACCGTTCGGAACACCCTGCAAAGTCACCAGCGCAGACGCCACGTCCGCCTTGCGTTACTATGGTGGCATCTCGGATACCTGTCATTGCTGCTGGACATTTCATACTATGGACATTAAATGTTGAATATTCAGTGAAACGAGAACTGATATCATTATAAAACAGATGATATTGAAACATGTAAAACCTCTAAATAAATCGATTAATAATAATACTAATAATAATAATAATAATTGATTAAAGATGTACAACGATATATATATATATATATATATATATGTGTATTTTTTTTTTTACAGTTTACTATCCTATATAATATTACAGATTTCTTCATTTTAAATGATCATGTCCTATTAATATGATGTTGTCTTCGATAATAATGATAATAAACATAAATCCTTTTTTCAAGCTCAACTTTTTTCACGCGCCAGCGAGACACAATGACTTAGGGGAGATTTTTCAAGTGAAGACCTGTTGTTCTGTTGTTCCCTACATTAGCTACCTTTGTTCCCTCAGACTTGCATTGTTACTGGTTGGAATCCAGACGGTCTCCATTTTTTCTCCCAATGGTTGGTGGGTTACCTCCATGTACTCTGGTTTCCTAAGTCTGCCGTCAAATGCCATGTGGTATAGGTTGATCTGCGTCCCTGGGATAGACTTTAGGAAAAAATGACACAGGATGAGAGATAATGGATGGATGGACGATGTCTTAGTGAACCATGGTGAATCATAACCACCGTCTAAACATAACATCTACCATGTTGGCTGGTAGACTGTAAAAATGCAGCAGCCAATTTACACCATTTATGCAGTTTGCTAACTAAACCAAAATCTTCCTACGAAGAGTCCACTCAAGCATTTCCATGCATCGTGTAAATTCTCCCTGTGCTTGGTGGGTTTCCTCCCACAGTCCAAAAATATGCAGATTAAGCTAATTGGTGTTCCCGAATTGCCGGTGTTTAAAGTTTCTGAAAATCTTATTATTTTAGATTTCATGGACACACATGTTAAAAGGATGCAATGCAGCCTGGTTTTGTCTGTCATATCTGACACAATTGCACTTCCCTAAAAGCCCATCAACCACCCAGTACTCTATCTAAAAATACCCAGGAGTGGACAACAGCCAGGGAAACGAAAACAGGTCAATGGGTTCCCTTTGAAAGTGTGCATTACCCCAAGGAGGGGACAAACGGGAAATCGCTGTAAACTTTGCAAATTAGCCAGTAGGCTAATGGACAGCTAGCCCTCCAGCCACCTCAGTAAGTGATGCAAATCCATTAGTAGCTCTTAGACAGGCTATCCATAGATAGAAAAAGCGTGTCAAAGTGCTCTCCTATGCGAACCGCTCATGTGCCACAACCGCACCAGGATTTTTAAACAACACATGAAGTCAAAGTAAGAATCATCTCGCATCAGAGCTAGCGTAAGTGGCTTGGAGTTGATGTCATTCAGCATGATTTCTCAAGGACTATATCATGTGAAATGTTTTTTTTTTTTTTTCTTGTCCTTGTATTGCCATGACATGTAGCAAGAGGACAATGCTCCCATATTAGTAGTATATCTGACATCAGTGCACAAAAATGCCCCGAGGAAACATTTGCCATTTTAAGACAGAACAAGTTTTTCCTCGGGCTATAGATAGTGCGAGTCGTTCTGAGATAAAAAAAAATCACTTCCTTCTCAGCTCAAGAAACAAACGCTGGCTGACATTCAGCGTGCTGGATTTAAACATGGGGACTGACATTCAAATAGAAGAACAACACATAGAAAAGTCTTGGGCTTGTCTCTACGGATGTGCAACATTTCAGATGCGATTGTGTGATATGAAAAAGGAAGTGCACTCTGTTGAAGCCACTCACAGAGACAAGAAATCTGCTTTTACATAAACAACCCAGGGTTTTATTTTATTACAAATGGTGGCACAGACATAGGGGGACATGGTACAATCCCAGCCATTAAACAAACGTTAATCTAAATTAAGCCCTTGTTTACATCTCCATACATTTTAAATTGCATTGAATTATTAATAACCTCTTTTGAGTACCAATTACTTTAAATGTTGTTATTTGTCAGATATAAGACAATGTTTCTTGGGTTCAGCCTTCATAGAATAATCATGTAATAATTCAAAATTAAATGAAAAATAATAACGGTAACAAGCACTAATAGAGGCCCACTGGGACATGAATCATGCTGCCCCTATAAATATTTTCACTGGGAGACGAGCAACGAACAGAAGCGCTGATTAAGAGGGTTGCCAAAACCACATTTCTTACCCCAAATTGCCTTTGTTGCCATTGTAGATAATTTTGCTTTAAGACAAATAATTAAAAACCAATTAAATCTACATAAAATCTACATAAAATTAAATAAATTCATTAGCTGTCCCACCAGGCAAATTGAAGCTTAAATCACCAAATTACGCATAAATTGAAGCTTAAATTATCAAATTATGCTTCATGCAATGATTGCCTAAAAGTCCAATTAATTTGGCTTCATGTTTTACTTTTCTAACAGGACTTGTTATTTTTTTACTCACTTCCCTTAAACTCGAATAAGTTAAGGAACCTAGCCAAGAAGGGTGTTCAAGTGAAAGCGGGACTTGTGATGACCATTAAAAAAGACGTCTATGGGAACATCTGTCTGAAAATCTGTCTGTGGGAACTGTACATACAGTCATTCACAAATACCACTCGTATATTACAAAAACTTGGCTTGGGGCTATTACAGCATTTAGTAACCTGGAAATCAAACTAGCGATCTCCGGATGATAGGGCGTGCACTTTAGCACTGCACCACTCGCGGGCCGAGTTTGGCATGGTTTCTAGTGGAGTCATAAGTGATTATTTTGTAAGTCTTTCATTTCATAAGTAATGAGCTGGCGATCTAGGGCATCAAGTGTGTCGAGTAAGCAAAAACCATCAAGAATTCCAATTTGGGACAGCTCGGCTCATATAAAAGCTTGTTCGCACCATCTGACCTTCATCAGGATGAAGCATTCAAAGTCGTGTTGGTAGAAAACCAAATAATGTCAGATCTAACCATATGCGGGAATGTTGTCGATAATACCCTGAAACATATCAACCTTTCCGAAGATTTTTCTTGACGCAGCATAGAGAAGGGTAAAAATAGGTTAGAAGACAAATGAAGACTACATGATGATGTTTCAGGTTGTCCATCACAGGATTATGTATTTGCTTCGAAGAAAGCACAGTGTCTCTGACGAGCCAAAATCCCCTTCTCCGCTGGAGTGACTGAATTGTGCAGCGGGTGCAGAGGGATTAGCAGATTGTCCTCCTTCTTTCAGACCGTCATGTCAAAGCAGTATGAGACAAGTACTGATTAAGCCTGCTTGGGAATTGTAGAGTATCTCTGAAAATCCAGGAGAAACACACTCAAAAAATGACATATAGACAATGAATGAATAAGATGTCTAGAATATGTACAAACTGTGAACACTTGCTTGGTTGATAGTCCAAAAAGTGAGTTTTTATTGGATCATATAGGGTATTAGGAATAAAGCAATAAGGTATAGGCATGAGGAAATCTTGTGCTCGGTGTTCAGAAGCTTAAATGGAATTCAATATAATCTCCTCGCACA
This sequence comes from Clarias fuscus, assembly GCA_030347435.1. NCBI lineage: Eukaryota > Metazoa > Chordata > Actinopteri > Siluriformes > Clariidae > Clarias > Clarias fuscus. Next base: position 6,313,184 of record CM059226.1, on the reverse strand, counting down.
GCTCTCCTGGAATGAACAAGGAGAAGAAGTGTAACGGTCACTGCATCGCCCCAAAGACTAAGTGAAATGCTGTTTTGTGCATTTGATTTGTTTTGCTGAACCAGATGAATAGCCAATTAAATTGAGTTAATCAAATGGAGTTCAAAGTACTCAATCAATATAATAAAAGTTCAAGGAGATTTCTTCTTGAAATTCAGAATTGTTTAACATCAGACATTTTAAAAGAAATAAACAAACAAAAAAAAACAACATTTGAAATAATTTGCTTTTGGAATATCTCCTGTGCAAATATCGTCATATTATTGCTAAAAGTCTGTTTTAGTCAGTAAGTGAGAGGGTTGTAAGGAACCATGGAAACATTTTTTGCCTTAAAATAATCATGCTAGAACTGCTAGATCTGTCCGCTGTGCTTCGACACGCTTGCCGATCTCACACACACACACACACACACACACACACGCGCGCGCACACACACACACACACACACACACACACATACACACGATGGAGTGTGGGAATGTTCTCCGGTTTATTCACAGATCAAAGAGGTATATACTGTAAGTCCTGAGCCAAACACCCTGAGTAAACACGTATCACGTACATCAAAGAGCACGAGCCATTCACATATCCTATAGACATTCAGAGAAAGTATCGCCATATAAGGAATCATGAAGAAACTAAGAGAGAGAAGAAAGCATGAGAAGTTAACACAGCCTAGGGGAAAATGTAAAAAAAAAAAAAAAAAAAACATCACTAACACATACCTTGTACAATTTACATTTAAGAAAAAAAAAAATCCACTTAACGCGCCATCATACGCATTAAACGAGAATGAGTGCATCATGACTGCATGTGAAAGCTCAGCTTGGATTCCTGTCTTTCTCAAAATCATTGATTGAAGGCAGTACCGCCACAAACGCAGTAAAGTATTGATTGTTTAGCAACTCGTGATGGGAAAAAAATCTGTTGAGGATGCAACAAATGCATTGTTTTTCTTTTCTCCAACAAACCATGTTGACTTCCAGCAAGAAATCATAACAAAAATTAATTCTTACACTTACACATTTATTAAATTATTGTATTTAATGCATCCACTCTATATAAATAAGCTCATATGTGAGCCGTTACAATGAAACCACAATGTATAAAATTAGAATGAATGTATCAATATAAATGCAAGGGGTGTTCAAATCAAACTGGGACTTTTGATTGCGCAGTTTCATAGAATACAGTTACGAGAGAAAAACAAACAAAAAAAATCATTTTCTTTCTCTATACAATCCCCTGCTACACTAAGGCACATATGCTAGTGTTTCACTAGTGCTTGGATACTATCAAGTTAGAAAGTTTTCACAGTTTGGTCAGTCTTAAACGCCGGCCTCCCAGGAACTCCTTTAATGTAAACATGTGAAAGTGGCTTGTATGGAGGTCAGGACTGCAGCCGAGTTACTGCTATTTGCACATAGTGTTCATGAGTGATTGTGTGTGCAGTTCCCGCAGACAGATTTATCTCTTGCACAAATTGACGCAAACTTTGTTATCAGGCATTCCATTCGCTGAATGTTTACAAGAACCGGAACTGCAGTGGGTTCCGAGCCACATTAACGTTCACAAGTTTCACTCCAGCTAAGAGTCTCATCACCCTACTGTAAATGTCAGTCACACCTTCATTTACAAGAAATTTCATTACAAGTCCCGGCTTGACTTGAACGCCGCACTGTCTATAAAAGATTTTGAGCAAGTTATAAAGATACAAACATACATGCAATGAGCGAGTTTATTTAGTTTTCATTGAGATGACTGACAAAGCAAAAATTTCATATGTTAAAGTATTTTTTGTTTTTGTGAGACGGCAATATACATTCACATGCACGCCAGTTTGATGCAAAAGATGAAGTGCTTGTTTGAAAGTGGCCAATAGGAGAAAGAAACAGGAGGATACTACAAATGTGGTACATGGTAGCAGCAGTGGCAACAAAGTGAATGAAACATGCTAGTGGATTTTAAAAAATCTGATTCTCTGAATGAAAATATTTATATATTATACTATATCTTATTGATGACAAAAGCAAAATGTGAGGATTTCATTTGCGTGCAAGTATATGGTTAGAGCTCATCATCATCATCATCATCATCATCATCATACAAACTTAAAATTGCGAACCATATCCCCGTTACTTTATCACTATAGTCTATTATGTCATATGTACAGTTTTACAAGTAATACATGGTCTTTAAAGACAACTTATCCAGTTACGGCGCCCAAGCATTCAATATCACTTTTGGTATCAGACCACTTTTTCGAAGTTAAGTCAGTAATTGTTGACAAGCATTTCCAAAGTCAGACAGGTTCAGGAGACCAAGATGCTCTCCAGACCTTGACACAGTATCTTCCAAATCGTACATATTTCTGACCGCATGTAGTTTCAGGTGAGTGTGTATACTTTCAACGATGACAGCGAATGAAACTAAAATGTGCATTGTTTAATAAGATAATAAGCAGACAGCAAAAACAAATACAAATACAGTAATATAATTCATGCACTGGCACTCTGTAGGTCTGTTTGCATGCACAACATCATCTCACTCATCCGTTCGACTTCAAGACTCTCGCCGAATGCAAGCCTTAAAGGCATCAACTTACGGGAGGATGGAGGAGCAGCGCTGGTGCTGATGCTGATGCTGAAGATCCAGAAGAGCGGGGTGCACCCCGAGCACACCATCCTGATCTTCCTCTCCATCCGCCAGCACTCTCTTACAGCTCTCTCTCTCTCTCTATTGCTCTTTCTTTCACTCACACACATACACGCATGCACTCACACACACACACACACACACTCACACACACACACACACACACACACAAACGTGCACGGAGTTCTCTCTGGTGCTCACCGATGCAGAAAGCAGCAAAGACTCCACTCGGAATTTTGCGTCAAAGGGAAAAAAAAAAGGAAAAGAAAAGAAAGAATGAAGCCCAAGTGTTTTAGTGCATCGAGAGCTCAAGCCATGCCGGGATGAAGTGTCAGCTTTCTGCTGGCTCCTAAACTTACAACGACTCTCATCTCCTCACAGCTGCAGTGTTATAAGTACAGCATCCCCCCCTCCATTCTCATTTACGTTGGTACTGTCCAGAAACCAGTTAAAGCAACACCCTTTCTTGCGCACAGTGGACCCACATTTTCATTTTCTTTCATTCATACATTTCACACATGTGATTGCGTGACTAATATGTGATGTACAGGGCATAAAAAGCATGCATTTCAGGATGTTTTAAAAGCAATTAAACATGTGTAAACCTCGGTTAAGAAACTTTGATTACTATTAAATAAGAAATTATACAATTAAGAAAAATCAATGTTTGAAACATATTCGTATGAAAAATGCAGATTTTTAAAGAGTACAACTCCCCCCCCCCCCCCCCCCCCCCCATTTCATTTCTTCTTATTTTGCTTCCAAAGAGCCAGACTTTTTATTGTATTTTTAATGTAGTCTTGGGAAATAGTGCTCCAGGCTTCCTGAAGGACTTTTTTAACTCTCATTTTTGGAAAGTTTATGGCTCTTATTTTTAGCCCATTGGTGTACCTGACCAGTTTTAAAGAATTGATTTGTGTTTGTTAAGCCATGCGGTGACCTTTAAATTATTCAAGCATTTAAAAAAAACTGATTTAAGCTATGAACTAGTGAGAAACAGGTGCAGATAATGACAGATGATCAGGATGGTGATTAGTATACTGGTGATGCTGAATGCTGAGTGGGTGGAACAGATGAGAGGGGAAATGAGGTTGCTAATGAGTTTGTTGTTACATAAATAATTGTTTTTATTGTATCTGGAGGCACTTTGCAGCTTGTCACAGTAGAACATTATATTCCTTATTCTGTACTGCTGTAGACAGAGTTCACCCTGAATGGTGTGCCAATCAATCACATGGCACAAGCACGCACACACTCACAAACTAGCATCAATTTGGGAACGCCAGTTAGCCTAATCTGCATGTCTTTGGACTGTAGGAGGAAATCGGAGATGAAATCGAAATCCCTGACACACGGACACGAATAAATTATTTTATTTATATAGAATTTAATTTTATCGAATGAAATGAGGGGTGGCTTAAGACTTTTGCACAGTACTTTAGATGTGGAAAAAAATGTCTGGAAAATGTGTAAATTTCATCATAAAACACTAAAATACAATCAAACTTTAACTTATACATTTAATTTATACATTTAATTTTTTCTATCATTTTTTTTGGAAACTTTTAAAAATTTTGTATTGTACATTTGTTAGATGTATGCCATATTTCATTTTTCATTGAATAAATGCACTTTCATTGCAATTATTTTCCCATAGCAGCTAAATACTTCTATCTCTGTCTTTCCATTCTACCCTACCGTCATTTTTTTTTTTTTTGGTCATGAACAGCCTTGTAAGAATTTCATTGCCTTTGTGTATGTGACGAATACAATTTGAATTTATGACTTTGTACAAAAACTTTATAATAAAAAAGAATCATATATGACATACATTCCTTATCGTACTTTTTTTTCTTTCTTTCTTTTTTATTAATTTATATGTTAAATGTCTGAGAGCAATAAGTGAGTTGTATGATGTTCTGAAACATTGGGAAACTGATGCTTACTGGATGTTTTCTGTTTTTCATACCATTCTGTGTAAAATAAATAAATAAATAAATAAATAAATACCAAAAGATCAACATTTTTGAAAAATATTTCATCATCTTGCCAAAAAATAAAAATAAAAAATCTAATTTGATGACATACAGGATTATTTGAATCATTTGTTATTACATTTGAATAACACTAAATATGTTGTGTGTCCTCAAATTGCATATATTAAAATAAAGAATTCCCATTTGACAATATCCAATATCCATAATGTGAATACCTTAAGGAAAGATGAAAATATATTTTTTATGTATATATAATATACATATATATTGATGTGTGAAAAAAAAAACAGCTGGAAAGAATAAGCAGTCTGACTATTTCCATTTCTTAAATAGATGCTCACTTCCTGTGCTTCATAACGATGTGCTTATATTCATCTTAGAGCTCTTGTGTTAATTTCTTATTCAACATATCAAACTAGCATAAAGATAGTGAAGCTTAAACACTTGGTTGTTCTAGGTTGTCTATATTCTAGGTTGATTTGTAATAATAACCATCTATTAATATACCGTACATATAGGGATGTTCAGATTACTTAGAATTCAATTAAATTCCCCTGCACATAAATATAGCAATGATAACAACTGGCTGCTTTCCAACCCCCTCATTTTCTTTATGAGGAGCATATACCGTATATAATATAACAGCTCCTGTTTACAAATCTGACTGGATGCGTTCCAAGGGTGCTCATTCGGTACTTAGTAGAACCAGACTGGGCCGTTTCACTCCAGGTGTCTGTGTTTGCTACATAAAATTCTGCGTCCTTGTATAAAGCAGAGTTGGTGACGTCATCAGTGGACAAAGTGAACAATAAATTTCTGAGGAATGTCATCAGATAGAAATGACTAGGAAGACATGATGCGAATTGGCTCGCTGCACAAGATGGTGTCTCCTAACATGTCTCTGGCTTATGTGAGGTACAGTAATGGTCAAAAGTCTGGACACACCGATCAAACGTTTGGGAACACGTTTGCACTTATTTTCTACATTTTAGAATCCTGGAAGTTTTCACACTATGCAACAAAACTGATGGCATTAGGTAATTAAGTAACCACCAACAACAGTCAGTTGCTATTTTAAGACACAAAGGTCAGACGTTCTGGAATAGTTCTTTCATGAACTGTATTCTTAAGTGCATTTACTGTACAAAACCCATCAAGCACTATGATGAAACTGGCCTTCATTAAGACCTTCCCAGGAAAGTAAGACCAAAAGTTTCCTCTACTGCAGATGAGAAGTTCAATTAGAGTTACCAGCCTCGGAAATCACCAATTAACAAACAGCACCTCAGATTAGAGCTATTACGAAGGCTTTTTAGAGCAGACACGTGTCAATATTGACTGCTCAATGGAGAGTATTCTATATTTGGATGCCTCCAGCATTGCTTTACAGCGTACAAAGAAATAAAAATCAGGAAAGACCATGGAATTAGAAGGTGTGTCCAAACGTTTGACTAGTAGTGTATGCACTGTACGCCTACTTCTGGTTAGAAGCAGAAGCTGTGCAACAGAACCAAATTAGCTGTAAATAAAACTCTTTATCTCTTTATCATTGTTTGCTATTTTGTGTGTGATTTACAAATTCGTAGAGGTATAATTCGGAGTTTAGCTGCGATCTGTTTACAGACTATCCTGAGGTATGGACTCATGGCTCATTAAGGCTCATTAAGGTCCATAAAGACAACTTCAGCCTCACTCAAGTTACTCGGGCCTGTAGAAGGAATTTCCACGTAGATGATTTCGTTGAGATGCCTGAAAAACAGAAAAGATGTTGTGAAGGATCTGTGCCTTTACCGCCATCCATCCATCCATCCAGTAACCTCTGTAGTCATTCAAACTATCATTATTACACAACTTGCCAATTTTACTGGCTTCATCTTCAACACTCTGTCACTCTCTTAATCAATTTCTATACCACTTACAGTATGCTGTTCTGGGTCACGAGAGGCCCGGAACATATCCCAGGGCACTCGGGGACTGCACGAGGTAGGATGCCAATCCATCAGAGGGCACAAGCATACACACACTCAGACATACTAAAGGCAATTTGGAAATGCCAAATAGTCAAATCCATATGTCTTTGGAGCATAAGAAGAAACTGGAGGACCTAGAGGAAACCCACCCAGCACACACCAAACTAACCAAGAACATGCAAAGTTTGCCAGGTAGTCAGCGGGCTATCAGTAAATGCAGCTTCTCCAAGAACATTTACCGTTTACGCACATTATTTGGCTAAATTGGGTATATTTTTGTAAATGATTAGTATTGTAATTGGGTGTCCAAAATGCCAGTTTTTGGAGAACTGTGGTAGAAAGTGGTATCGCACTCACACTCATGCAGTTATACCTAGTCTCGGCATGATTGTGATTATATCACAATTAATTTTATATCTATTTTATTTCATGTAACATATAAAAACTGATTTACTATTATCATTTATTTTTTAAATATAAAATTTCTGCCTTTAATGTATTTAAATATGCTGCTACTGTACATGAATCTCTTTTTTACGGTGCAGTCATGCTGATATTCAATATAGACACGCTCTTGCTCGTGCGATATTGCTTAAGCGTACAGTTTAGTTTTTCCTTCCATTGTCCTTTACATATCTGAAAAGATGTCCTTAAAAGTTATTAACGGTGCTTAAACAACATTTTCTACACTTGTTATGCACACTGAGTGGTCTTGAACTCTGCTCTCTGCTGCATGGAAATGAGCTCAATTTAAATAAAAGCCCTGTTTTATTCCGAGGGCAGCCCCAAAGCTATAAACATCACATTTTTTGGAGAGGAAAGTGCTGATGTGATTTATTTCTAAATGCTGAACAGAGTCACTTTTTGACCTCCGAGCTATTTTAAGAAATAATAATAATTTATAGTTTATTACTAATGGGTGTGTGGGCATTTTTTGATGATGAGATTATTATTATTATTATTATTATTATTATTATTATTATTATTATTATTTGAATGTGAGCTGTATTACTGCTTTCCTAAGTGTTCAACTGAAGTTTGAAAAAAAAAAAACCTTGCTTTTCTGCCATGGTTTCAGAGTAGTGAAGTTTCTTTCTTCCCTTCTTTGATTATTGACATTAGAATTAATGTACATCCCCTGTACAGTCCTGTACTTGCTCCAAGCAATTTCTACATTTTTGGGCCATTAAAGGGGTCCTTGGGAGGCCAGCGTTTCAGATGTGCTGCAGGCAGTCTGATCATGGTTCCGACGTACTAAGAAAACTTTCTAGATTGATGCACACGCACTAGTGGTAGGCTTGGATAAGGGCATTAGTGTAGCAGGGGATTATACAGAGAAATAAAAGGAACTTTTATTCTCATAACTGTGTTCTGTTATTCTGTACAATCAAAAGTCTCAGTTTTACTTGTATTGAATTTTTTTATCTAATAATTTACTTACAATAATTGCATTCCATATAAGCAAATACATTAGAAAAAACCTGGGGTTGAATGGAAGGAAACAGTCAACAGGACGTCTCTATTCACCACTGAGAAGAAAATAATTTCTCACTCCAGTTTGTTTCAATGCCCATTTGAGACATTTATTAAACTAGACATAGGAGTTGGATGAATTTCAGTTGGCATGATTCCTATTCACTGAGGAGGAAATAAGCAGCTCCTTTTTTATCCAGAACAGGATGGATGCAAGAATAAACACAGCAGTGCTCAGAAATCAGGAATGAACTCTCTGTGTGGGAGCAATTAAACCCGATAACAGAACTTCATAAAGCGAAGAGCTTCACTGTCTCTAAACATCCCTTATCGGCAATGAAATTGGTTAACAGGAGCAGCAGGCAGATCTGTTTCTACACATGTACACTTGTGAATGTGTGCAGCTTAGGTAAACATGTCTGTATCGTGCACTCACAGCGTACAGTAAAGCAATACAGTTTTTTTTTAACTCATTTATAAAACACTTATATACACTTATTAAACCAGTCAGTACTCTTGTTTCTACAGTTTACAGTGCAAGAGAAGCACAGGACTGCAGCTCCCTGTGGGCACTGAAATGCAGGTCACAAGTCATAGGGCTTTATTCTATTTACCTCCTGACCTAAAGTGTTATAATGTACTGTAATGTGTTACTTTACTGAAGAAGAATTTTTAATATTAGTACTTCTTGTTATTTATATTTCTGCCAGCTTTCACTTTTACTTTGCTATATTTTCATGTATAAAGTGTGTACTTTTACTCTGCTGTATTTTCATAAGTAAAGCGTGTACTTTTACTCCGCTATATTTTCATGTGTGTACTTTTACTCCGCTATATTTTCATGTATAAAGTGTGTACTTTTACTCCGCTATATTTTCATAAGTAAAGCGTGTACTTTTACTCCGCTATATTTTCATAAGTAAAGCGTGTACTTTTACTCCGCTATATTTTCATAAGTAAAGCGTGTACTTTTACTCCGCTATATTTTCATAAGTAAAGCGTGTACTTTTACTCCGCTATATTTTCATAAGTAAAGCGTGTACTTTTACTCCGCTATATTTTCATAAGTAAAGCGTGTACTTTTACTCCGCTATATTTTCATATTTAAAGTGTGTACTTTTTACTCCACTACATTTTTAGAAGTAAAGTGTGTAGTTTTACTCTGCTACATTTTCAACCGTTTCAACTTCAACCGTTTGGGAGAAATTATTTTCTCCCAAAATGGCCATTTTCAGTTTTATACTCTCTCGCTTCATGAAATAATAATTTAAAACACAAATTATTCATATTTCTTTGAATATTGATACTAAAATTGGTGTAAGCTTCCAGAAGCATATGTAAAAATTGTTGTTTAAATACACTTTTTTAAAATTATATTTTGTTCATTTTAACTACTTTCTTGTTTTGTACTTTAACTTTTACTTCCAAAATGTAAGTAAATTTAATTTTTTTTTTTTAATCACTTTTGACATTGAAGTACAGTAAATATCAGATTCTTTAAGACTTTTGCTCAAGTATATACCAAAAGTTGGCTTGTGATTCTACCAAAGAGATTTTCTGGTGAAGTACATCTATTTTTTACTCAAGTCTTGCTTTTAAGTGTTTTTTCTAAGAGTTGTTTGTTGTTTATTCGATGTGTTTTCAATGCATTTTTCTCTCAAATTAATCATGGTTATTTAATCCCCTCAGTGTGACTACCATGCACAAAAAACAAGAAACATCTAACACAACCCTGGGAAGATTACGAGTCCAAGTGATAATAGTGGTTCATAAAAATGTGGTTGTAATTAAAGCCACAATCGCTACTTAGTGTACATTTTTATAATTTATTATCTAAAGCTACAAAACACTTCCAACAGCTTTTCCAGCCTTGGACTGGTCCAATAATAAAAAGTATAGTAAATGAACCTGAACATTCGGTCTGGTCCACCGGAGGTGATTATATGGCCTGTTCGTGTCCTTGAGTGGAGGCTGTGTGACAGATGGAACTTGATAAACTTGGGTGTGTGCTCGGAGGCTGTTTAAGTGAGTGATATTTCAGTGTTCTTCCTAGATAAAAAAAAAAAAGTTCTGCTAGCATGGGTTTATTACAAAGCTTTTTAGCAGTACAGAGTAAATTAAACGTTTTATACGATACATAAAATGCGTTAGTAGGCGAAGCTTCACAGCTCTTGGAAATCAGAACTTCAATGGGTTTAATTTGTGTGTCATATCAGTGACATCTTATTAGATATATGTGAAATGAACAGGAGCTCATATCTCCAGCTGAAACTGGGTTATACTGTACAGTTTTGAGACCGAGTTTCACATCAAAGGGAAAAATTCTAAGAGACGTTGCAACCTGGCTATTTTTAATTAACATCTAAGTGCGTTGCTCTTGCTGAGCCACCAGTAGGAGGACATCATAGGATTGTATCTAATTCACAGGACGGCTACAAATACTGTAGTGAAAATGGGAAAATGTAAATGAAACATGCTGATGGACTGCAAAAATATTCTTATCCTCTCAAGCCAACTGAATGTGTCTGATTGTGAAAACCCATTTCCTGAATGAACCAGGAACACACAGATTATTGACATAAATAAACTGATAATCACCATCTGCTATTTGTGTCATGTAGTCTTTTATAAAGAATGCATTTAAAGCACCGTCTAGGATAAACTTAAACGAGGGGTGTTCAAGACAAACCAGGACTCATGTGTGCACCCTGGATGCGGTGCCAATCCATCGCAGGGCACACAAGCACACACACTCACAGGCAATTTGGAAACACAAATTTTCACTATTGTTGTAAGTCTTTCGGCTGCTCCTGTCGAGGGGTCGCTACAGTGGACTATCCTATCCGCATACACAACTTGCCACAGGTTTTACACCAGGTGCCATTCCTGATGCAACCCTTCCATCTGTTCTGCCCTTGGAACCAACACTGCATGCAGTGGTTAGGGGTTGAACTTGGGTATTCCTCATGGCAGGCGAGAAACCTACCACTGAGCCACCACTGCCCTGATGTTAATATGGCATTTCAATAAAGAATGTTCATACATGATATCATTATAAATGTCACGGCGTGCGCCAGTGATCGGCATGCGCTCAATGTTTTTGTTGCTCCTCGCTCACTCCCTAGGCTCACTAAGTACGTGGCTTTGTGAAACAGGCAAGGCTGGATAACGATCAACTTTAATGGATCCCAGGCTTTCTCCACATTAAGAAAACAAGGCTGGAAGTTTAGCTCGAGGTCCTGGAGGTCTACAGAGCAGAGTCACACTGCGGACGCTTAAAATGCGGAAGAGTGGCATGCAAGTAGGGTGATGTAACATGCCCCAGGGACTTCAAAGGCACAGAACTGAATGCGGCCGTTTGATCTAGACTGCGTGAGCACTTTCACTTTTCCACAGAGCCAGCTGTCATGACCCTGCCACTGAAGAGGCCAGTGTGTTCCACGTTAAGGCCCTTGTTCCCAGCCGGGAAAGCCGCCGAGCCGCCGCACGTCGCAAAGGACTCCCGTCTGTGGCCGCACTCAAGGAGAGCTGGGAGGGGGCAGTTGGCCAGTCTTCGAAGAGGAGCCATTCACGGGAGCTTGCAGGAGCCGCTGACCACATGGGCCAATCCTACCCCGCCATCGCTCGCTAGCCTTATGCCCACATACCAGCTGGGCATTGCCTCCAGACCTGCACGTGCACACCTTCACCACTTTCCTCCACTTTTTCTCCATCCTCTCTCCTTAAACCCTGTCCCTTCCCCATTATCCCAAATACTACATTTACATAAATACCATTTCTACACAAGACCTTGCCTTGTTTCCCTGTGTTAAACCCATCACAATAACCCATAATGTATATCCTATTTTTATATTTTAATAAAACTAAGGCACCTGATATCGGTAGTGGAATGACTTACCCTTTATAGCAGGGGCAAAGAAAGTAAATTTTCTCATCGCAGTCTCCCACACATCATCTCCAGCTCCACAACAGAAAGGTGTAATAGGACATAACGGCCCCGAGGTCATGTTTCCCAGAGGATTCCGGTTCATCCAGACCAAACCGCTTATCTCAGAAAGAGAAGACGCTACACCTTTTTCAAAACTGTACACATTAAATATAGTGTGATAACGGTCATAATTGATCCTACAGTATGCCTGGTCATCATCCAAGGGCAACAATTTGCTCACAATTATGTTATTTCTCTCACTAACTGACAAGGTTTAGCTCGAGAAGAGGACACCACGGACAGCCTTCATCTCTCGCTGTAATGTGTTTGAGCACTGTTCTGAACAGACCTCTTACATAATCCAGTTATAGAAACAGAAACAAACTAATTCCAGCCAAGATGCACAAGCAATGTGATCTTGCAATTTTGTTTAACAGTAAATCTTCCAGCCTACAGACTTATTTCTGCATATTAATGCGTCTTTTAATTTTGTTTAGGCATTAAGAATGATGCATTATTTAGTGCATGAAATAAAACCCTTTATTTAGGTATAATGTGATGAAAGAGGTGAGGTGACAAATCTCTAACACCACACATAGAGCTAAAAACTATATTTTAGTGTTTTCTGCAAGCATTGAAGCAATATGAAAACGAAGAAAGGCGTTTAGGCGTGCAAGATTATTTTTCAGTTCTAGGTCACTATTTAAACTGAAGTAATCAGTCAGTGTTTATTCTGTCGTAGGTCAGATTTTCCCCGAGTCTTATTCTTTGTCTTGTTCACGATGTACATGTTTGCACTGTGATGGATTTGATCTTACATGGATTCTCAGGATTTAATCAACACTCTAAGTATATTGTTGAAGGATTTTCAGGGTAAACTGGTGCCTGTGAGGATCTTTAATCATTGCGAGCGCAAATAAATAAAAACAATATCAAGGATAGAAATATTAAGGAAGTATGAAGAGGAGACATGACAACAAACACATGGCAAAGACATCATGCAAAAATGGGACTTTAATACTGTACATAATACCGAACACATCTCAGATTCCTTTGGGCTCACTATCACGTGACTACAGTACTGTGTAAAAGTTCTGAACCATTCTTCGTTTTCTCATATTAAATTAAATTAAATGCACCATGGTGGCATAGTGGTTTGCACTAGGGTTGAGGGTTCGATTCCCAGTTTGTGTCTGTGAAGTCTCCATGTTCTCCCCATGCTTGGTGGTTTTCCTCCTATAGTCCAAAGACATGCAGGGTAGGATACCAAATTCCCCATAGTGTGTAAGTGTGTGTGCTTTTGTGGATTGTCCAGGGTCGACCCAGCATCGAGTCACCTGGGTTACACTCCAAGCACCACCACGATGGCATGAAGTGACTAAGGATGCTTTACAAATTTTTTTTTTTTTTAATTGGCTGTTTATGTATCAACTTCAACAGCACCCTCATTTCCCCTCTCATCCGTTCCAAACTCTCCGCATTCAGCATCACCAGTATACTAATCATCTGTACCTGCTTCTCACTGGTTCATGCCCTAAGTTAGATAGTTTTGTTTTATGCTTGAATCATTTATGAATTAACAAACCAAAACATACCTCTGAAACCTGTTAGGTTCAGGGACGGGACAGGAAAGTGAGAGGCAACACAGTCCTTCAGGAAGCCTGGTGAATTATTCCTCAAGACTACATTAAAATGACAAGAATGTTTTGCTCTTGGGAAGAAGAATATGATGAAATGAGGGGTGGCTCAAGACTTTTTCACAGTACTGTAACATACATCAGTTACTGGAAATCAGGACAATATTTAAAACCTATGAGAGTTTGAGATTTGAGATTTTTAGAGTCAACTGCTTTTGACATGGCCAGTCGGCAAGCATGACCCAATTAACCGCTTAAGCTTTCAGAACCCATCAGTGGGTCAAACCTATATACTTTCCATAACCACTTCTCTGTAATTAGTAAACAGTTTCATTCAAAAGAAAAGAACTGAATAATACATCTAGAGTTTTACAGGGAGTTCAGCTAATTATACAACTGTAAACACTGCGTTCCCTAAGGGACCGTGCAAAATACAATAATTATACACAGCAGTCAAGAAGGGCCGTGTACAATCTGAGGGCAGGAGCTCAAGTGTTTCTTTGAGATCTATTTGTGCATGTGCCTGCTGCCTGGTTGTGTTCTGCTGTTCTAAACCTCAATAAAAAGCGATTGTTGTACTTATTGTGACTGATTTTTTTATTTATTATTATTTTAATCTGATCATCTGTACATCTGCTCACTTGTGTTAATCATGTAGCATAAAATCATGCAGATGCAGTTAGGAAGGAAAAACAAAAAGATCTTGGGGTTAAGGTTAGACTTTGATGATGGTATGTTTGTTGGTGCCAGACGACCTGCTTTTGCAGAAACTGCTCCACAGCTTGGGATGCACGACGAGATAAGAAACTAAGAAACTACAACCAAACCACATTTACAACCTGGAGGACATGCAAAACCCTTCAATATCTCCCAGCCACGTTCCAATAATGTGCAAGTGGTGCAGAGGGCAGTATAAGGTCCTGCAAAACAAAACACCACTAAATATGATGACCAAATCAGGCCTTTTTTATTATTATTAAAGGAAAGGGCCATTGAAGGAGTTCCTGGGAGGCCGGCGTTTTAAATGTGAAGCAGGCTGTCTGATCATGGCTGTACTGAAAAATATTTTTACCTTGATGATATCTAAGCAAAAATTAAATATTGGAATAAGTGTAGCAGGGCATTATATAAAGAAATAAGGAGAGTATTTACTCTCATAACTGTGTTATTCTGCTCAAGCCAAAGTCCCGGTTTGACTTGAATACCCCTTACAAATTAGCAGCCGTAGACAGGGCCAAAGTAAATTTTTTTTTTTTGGAGCTCGCACCCCTCATATTGCGTGTGTGTGTTAGTAATTCTATAGGAGTACACGCTTTAGAATGAACACCTGGAATGCTCTGCATTAACACTCTACAGTCTTTATGTAGCCCCATTGTGACTCATATTGTGTCAATAAAATTCAAGTAACGTCCAGTAATTATTTCAAATAACCAAATTACTTTCTTCTTATTATACTAATTAATTTTTGTTGTTATTATGCTAATTAAGACCATTCAGGGTAAAGACCTTCCTTGACATTAATACTGCACTTGTTTATATATTACTCAGTGGCTATGGTTGCCACATCATACAGTAGCTGAAGCATGGTTTTCTGTCAATGCATGCTTTCCTCTTGTCTCTGCAGGAGGAGTAACTTACATGAGTAAGTAGGCTACCGAGTAGTTATTGTGTCAAGCATGAAATGTCTCTAAAATGTATTTGCTTTTATAAGAAAGGTATTTCTCATAGGTCAAAGAATTATGAACTGCAATACGTACTGGATATACTGTACTCTATATCATATTAATCTTCTGAAGGCGATTGATTACAACATGATACATTTAACCAAGCCTACGACACATACATCACAGACAAAACAACACACAGAGCAATTATCATCCTAATATCCAAATATTTCATACTAAGCACAAATGTGTAGAGTGTATATCGCAGCATTGGTGAAGTGGGTGGGGGGTTTGAGCCCTAAAACCATCCTGGGGTCCATTACTTGGTCCTTGGGCAAGACTCTTAACCTTATCATCCATACAACCCAGCCACTGCATGCACTGCCAGTCCTAAGCCCAGTGAGGAAATTGGAGGGTTGCAACAGGAAGTGTATCCGGCATAAAACCTCTCCCAGATATTGTGGATCAAATGATAAGACGTGATGACCCTTAGGATAAAAGGGACAAAAACACAAGAAAAAAATTATAATAGCAATGTTATTATGTATAATAATGGGAATATTTATTAAATACTAATAAATGGTAGATTAGGTGTATGAATACAGTTTTTCTTAATAACATTTAGTACAAGATTGCTTGTTACTTACAGATCAGGATTGCAGAAATAACTGAATGTTGCCTAAGCAAGCTGTTTAATTATATAGTCTGTAGTTATCAGGGAGTGGAAGCACTTTCCTGATGGTAGCTTTTGGAACTAGTAATTAGCAGAGTAGGTAGATGCTCACCTTTTCCCGCTCGCCTCTTAGTCTTGAAAGTCATGACAGGCGACAGCTGATGATTTTCTCAGTTTTGGTCTTTATGGTCTTGATAGTGCCACGCAGTTTCATCTTTCCACTGAAAGAAACTGCAACAAATCAGATAGTGATGTACGAGGGTAAGTCAAAAATGATCGGCACTCCAGTTATTTTAAAACTTCTGCTGGTTGCGCTGTCTTATCTGCACTTTCTATTCAAGGCGTCTGTCTCCCTGGTTACTGCTGTGCCGGTGTGAACATGTTACATCAGTTGTAGCAAACATGAATGATTTATACTAATTAATTTTTATGTTCACCTGGTGCCGTTACTTTATGCGCAGTAGGGAGAAAAGTGTCTTGTTATGAAGAAGTGTGTATGAATGCATAGAAGGAAGGTCGCACAAGTGAACACCAAGAAGAAGTTGAATGCCCATCCACATCCACAGCTGTTGACAACATTGCATTCTCCCTGTAGTCCTGATCTCGCTCTACTTCAGACTTTCACCTGTTTGATCCTGATGAAGAAATGAAGACAGCGGTGCATTAATGGCTCACAGCTCAGCCTAAAACATTTTATAATGAAGGAACATGGAAGCTTGTTGACAGATTACACGTATTAAAAAGCAAGGAGATTATGTCGAAAAAATATGTTTTGTCTTTTCCACACACACACACACACACACACACACACACACACACACACACACACACACACACACACACACACACACTATAAACCTGAAATGAGTTGGCAAAACCCAAAAAATTTGAGGTAATCAGTTACATCAATTTTTTTAAGTAATGATGTTTCCAATTTTAAGTAAACAGAACTATCAGTTTTTGTGTTTCTTGTACTCACTCATATTAATCGTTTTTTACTTGCCTTATTGAGTAGCCTAACTCATACTATTTAGTAGCAATTATATATTTTTTTTAGTTGTTGAAAATCAAATAAATTGTTGTTGGTTTTTTGGCTGCTTCCCGCAATGGATCGCCACAGCAGACAATCCGGTCCGAACACAAGCTTGGCACAGGTTTTATGCCAAATGCGCTTCCTGACGGCACCTTTCCATTTTATCTGGGCTTAGGACAGACACTTTATCCAGTTGTTGGGAATCGAACCCGGGCTTTTCGCAAGGCACATGAAACACCTACCACTGAGCCACCAGTGCCCTGATGTTGTACTGATGATGTCAGACACAAAATCGCTAGGCTGAAAGATTTTAAGTTGGATTTTAAGGTGAAAGTTACTGTTACTTCAGTACTTGCAATTACTTAAAATATCTAATTTGTTCAGCTAAGTTGAAAAAGTGTCATTTCTACAGTCGTGGCCAAAAGTTTTGAGAAAGACACCAATATTAGTTTGCTAATAATAGCACAAAGTTTGCTGCTAAACTGCTTTTAGATCTTTGTTTCAGTTGTTTCTGTGATGTACTGAAATATAATTACAAGCACTTCACACGTTTCAAAGGCTTTTATCCACAATTACATAACATTTATGCAAAGAGTCAGTATTTGCAGTGTTGGCGCTTCTTTTTCAGGACCTCTGCAATTTGACTGGGCTGCTCTCAATCAACTTCTGGGCCAAATCCTGACCGATAGCAACCCATTCTTTCATAATCACTTCTTGGAGTTTGTCAGAATTAGTGGGTTTTTGTTTGTCCACCCGCCTCTTGAGGATTGACCACAAGTTCTCAATGGGATTAAGATCTGGGGAGTTTCCAGGCCATGGACCCAAAATTTCAACGTTTTGGTCCCCGAGCCACTTAGTTATCACTTTTGCCTTATGGCACGGCGCTCCATCGTGCTGGAAAATGCATTGTTCTTCACCAAACTGTTGTTGGATTGTTGGAAAAAGTTGCTGTTGGAGGGTGTTTTGGTACCATTCTTTATTCATGGCTGTGTTTTTGGGCAAAATTGTGAGTGAGCCCACTCCCTTGGATGAGAAGCAACCCCACACATGAATGGTCTCAGGATGCTTTACTGTTGGCATGACACAGGACTGATGGTAGCGCTCACCTTTTCTTCTCCGGACAAGCCTTTTTCCAGATGCCCCAAACAATCGGAAAGAGGCTTCATCCGAGAATATGACTTTGCCCCAGTCCTCAGCAGTCCATTCGCCATACTTTTTGCAGAAGATCAATCTGTCCCTGATGTTTTTTTTTTTAGAGAAGTGGCTTCTTTGCTGCCCTTCTTGACACCAGGCCATCTTCCAAAAGTCTTCGCCTCACTGTGCGTGCAGATGCGCTCACACCTGCCTGCTGCCATTCCTGAGCAAGCTCTGCACTGGTGGCACTCCGATCCTGCAGCTGAATCCTCTTTAGGAGACGATCCTGGCACTTCCTGGACTTTCTTGAACGCCTTGAAGCCTTTTTAACAATAATTGAACCTCTTTCCTTGAAGTTCTTGATAATCCTATAAATTGTTGATTTAAGTGCAATCTTAGTAGCCACAATATCCTTGCCTGTGAAGCCATTTTTATGCAACGCAATGATGGCTGCATGCGTTTCTTTGCAGGTCACCATGGTTAACAATGATTTCAAGCATCAGCCCTCCTTTTAACATGCCAAGTCTGCCATTCTAACCCAATCAGCCTGACATAATGATCTCCAGCCTTTTTTGTTAAAGCCTTTATTTTTGTCACATATACATTACAGCACAGTGAAATTCCTTCTTCGCATATCCCAGCGTAACTGGGGTCAGAGCGCAGGGTCAGCCATGGTACAGCACCCCTGGAGCAGTAAGGGTTAAGGGCCTTGCTCAAGGGCCCAACAATGGCAACCTAGCTGAGCTGGGAATCAAACCGCCAATCTTCCGATCAGTGACTCAGTGCCTTAGCCCTCTGAGCCACCACTGCCCTGAGTTAACAAGACGATTACTGAAATGATCTCAGCAGGTCCTTTAATGACAGCAATGGAATGCAGTGGAAAGTTTTTTTCGGGATTAAGTTAATTTTCATGGCAAAGAAGGACTATGCAATTCATCTGATCACTCTTCATAACATTCTGGAGTATATGCAAATTACTATTACAAAAACTTAAGCAGCAACTTTTCCAATTTCCAATATTTATGTAATTCTCAAAACTTTTGGCCACGACTGTACAGACTCATAAATACCAAAAAGGTTTAAATACTCATCAAGGTCTATTAATTTACACTAATTGTAATTATTTAGGCTAACGGTACTCAATAGGTTTAATTACTTTGGACATTAGGTGCATATGTGCATATGATACTGGGATGTGGTAGTATAGTGGCAGTATCGATTTGCACAAGTACTGTATTGTGGATGACTTGAAATATACCAGTGGTCATTAGATGTATGATGATAAAGAAGGGGAAATTGTAGACAGCCAAATGGTGGCCAAATCATATACATTTTAACATTTGTTTGATTATTTTACTAAATTGTCCATATGAATCAAGCAAAGAGTGGAAAGAAATTGTACATCATAATAATGAATTAAGCCAAAGATTGCTAGACGATACTTTTGAATATATGTCATGTCCTTTTTAACGATGTGTCGAATTGTTTTTTTGAGTCATCCATCAAGAAGAAATCATAAACATTTCTTCAAAAAAAAAAAAACAGAAAAAACAGAAGTTGTCGCAGTGTTCGTTCTGTGTTCTGTCACAGGTGTGTCACAGGCGTTCCTCAACAAAAGTAACAATAGGCAGCACATACAGTATGACAGTAAGCACCCAACGGACTCTGTGAGGAAGTTCGTGAAAGTGAGACTGTCGAGCATGTACTGCTCTTGTGTGGGAATTATATGCAGGAGAGGCTAGATATGGTGGCAGAGCTCCAAGAACTAGTGCAGAAAGCAAAGTTAAATGTCTTCTATAATGGGGAGTCACTGACCAGGGAAGGAAGCACTTAATGTTGGTTTTGAGGAAGACTGGACTGGAAAGTCAACCTTAAAAAACAGGGAAGCTGAGGAGAGAGAGAGAGAGAGAGAGAGAGAGAGAGAGAGAGAGAGAGAGAGAGAGAGAGAGATGTATAGGTGGCGGGGATGCAACCTACAGAATTCTGAATAGATGCTGATTGGTATTGAAAGGAAATGTGCTGAGAAGAAAAAGTATGTGGAAGTGCCGGATAAAGCAAATGAAGCGTTCAAGACACAAAACAAGTCAAGACAAGATCAAGAAAGGAGGCATCAGACATTTTAAGGAAGGCTGGTCTGGAAAATCGGCTTTGAGAGGCCGGGAGGATGACGGAGAATGAGACGTTGGTGTTAATGTGACCTACTGGATTCGAACCGCCGTTAAATAACAAAGAATAATAAACAGAAGGCAGAATAGGTAGAATTGAGGGATGAGGAAACACTGGAGCAGCGCAAGGAGTAGCAGCAAGTTAAACGCGCACTACATTCACAGGTAACGCTAGCACACAGGGGTAAGTTTCTGCAAGCGGGCAAAGCTGCGGGTAACCTCTAGTCTTTAATACGATTGTGTGTAAAATGTATTGACTGAAACCTCTTTCCAACATCTGAATTGTTGGTTGCTGTGTGTTTGACTGTGTATGAAGAAGCAGCATACAGTGCTCCCAAGGCATAAAAATGTAATCCGTTCTGAAGGTGAAATTTCGTATTAGCCGGGGTTTGGTATGCTGAGGCAAATTTCTTGCCAACTTTAAGTTCTTAAGGATAAAATTCGTAAGGCAGGGCGTTCATACTGTATGCCGAGGTACCACTGGGTATGGAATTTAATCATTTTAATGAAGCAGACACATCAAGTACAATAATGTAAATATATAAAACGGCAACTTAAAATCGTTGCTTTAGTCAACAATTTCAGATATAGTTAGGAAAGGAAGAACAATTTAAGAACGGCCCTCTCCCTCACGCGCGCGCGCACACACAAATCAGAATCAGTGAGCAATACACCGCCAAAACGTAGCAGCGCTTTATACGCTCCTGCACTGACGTCATGACGTCACGCAGATCCCGGAAGTCATCAGGTTAGAGGTATTCTTTTTTTTTTCTCTTTAATTTTTATCGTGATCTGTTGTGTGCTTGTGATATATCACTGCGTTACTAATTGTCGCTGTGTATTTTTTATGAGCCGTTTCCACGCGGCATAGACGGTGTAAAAACTACACCTCCCAGAAACACCCGCTCTCCAGGAAACGCCGTAATTTTCGTTAATCCGCTAGAATTTGTGTTCTGAGCGACGCTCGGTCAGAGTCCAATGATAGAGTGAAACAGGAAATGTTAATCCATTTAGAAAGGCAATGTATCGACATTTATATGGCACTAACTAGCGAACTAGCACGGGATATAGACCTAAGTACCCGGATGTGACCGCGTACTCCTATTTGTCCAGACCAAATCCGGATATGTAGTTCCCATTTAAAAAAAATAAAAATGCAACGACTTATTTATTTACCATGCGCATGCGCACGCACGCACGTGCACATAGCACGAGCGCGAGCTCTCCGTGTTGTCAGTTCTCAGTTACTCAGAACTTGGGGAAAGTGAGACATACATCTTCAGACAACTAAAGGTCTTATTTAAGCAATTGAGAGTTATTAAACTTGTTGGTGCCGTTTTTAGGGATGTGACGAAGATGAGAAAATGTATGGTATTAAATTTTGTGTAATATTATTATTTTTGTTTCTTTCTTTTCAGAAAAAGGAAGGCAGAGGCAAGTCAAAGAGGAAGAGAGAGAGAGAGAGATGGATGAAAAAGAGTTCACCCCGTTAGACTGCCTTCTGCCCACAGGTAACATTGAATATTACCATATCTTTCACATTAAAATGTTGTATTTAACATTTTAAAAAGTAAAAAAAATACTCATGTTCCAGTATGAATGAAAACCCATACTGAGGTAAATTACACAGAAGTTTCTGGAAGGTAGGGGTGAGAATCACCTGTCATCTCTGGTGCATTTCTGATCGGCCAATCATACAGAAAACCAGGCAATTCTGGTCACTGGCTGATCGACCGGTTCATCTCTATTACAAATGTAAAAATAGGTTTTAAAAAAAGTCAGTGTATCGCCACACAAATGGATCACGTTTCATAACTGAATAGATTTTTTTTCACCATCTCTAGTAGAAGGTCATGTTATCTTCAGCTTTCCTCATGTTATATAGGGAAATTATCAGCAGTAAAATAAATGTCGAGTGCATCTTTATTCCACAATTTATAATCAGAATTGTAAGGGGACGACTTCTGTAAATTCTGCAAGAATGTCTCCTTACTGTTACTTAATCAGTATTATTATTATTATTATTATTATTATTATTATTAATTTTTTTTTTAAAGAGATATATTCAGCTTATATTGCTTTACATTAAAGAATCACCATAGGACCAGTGTTTCAGACAGATAGAGTACACTCGGTGGGCTACCCAAGTATAAACTTGTTAATTTTACAACTACCGTAATATGGGAATGACATCACAAAAATGTAGAACTCTCAAAATGAACGTATTATAATTTTTTTTTGGTCATAGAAACAACCGCTAACAACATGTGATCATGTGTATGTGTGCTATTTCTTGCCCTGAGTGACCCGATTCTTAATTTTTTGCTCAGTCATGTTTGTATAGTTTCTTAAAATGAAATAAAATTCATTTTATTATATTGTAGATTTATATTACAATATATATTATATTATATATATCGGTTATGCTGAAAAAAGGATACGTCACTATATAGTGCACAAGCCTGACCCCTATATACAGAGTGACCTAAACAAAATTTATTCATCATTCAACATGAAAATCATATGCCTGTCTTCTGACGGTCACATGATAGCATCAGCGAATGTATGACTACTGACATCTTTAGAAGAAATATTGCACATAATACTACACATTGTTGTCATAATTAGCCCAAGCACTATAGGGTGCGTATGACTCTCTTGTTTTCCTAATGCCTGAGAGTCACGTGGCCCGGGGCCCTCACACAAGATTTTGCTGCATAGCTCATACACACTTGCACGTATGCACATGAAACATTTAGAGCTCATTGAGCTGAACAACTGCATGGCATGGGCTCAACTCAAAAGAAAGTCAATTATATTAGGGCCGTTTGCCAAAACGCACCCGATGGATTTTGATATACTCCTCCTAGGGAATTTATACGATCATCACCAAACCGGGCCTATGTGATCTAAAGACACTGAGGGTGCAAAATTGTAGAGGGATTTTTGATATCTCAAATGGGTCAGCTGTGATGATGCCTTAAACTGACAAGTGGTTAATAACTTTCTCTGTGGCCTTATATTGTGTGACCTTGTATTCAGTGGCATCACGTTTAGTGGCATCATAGTGTGATGCTTTTTTTCCAGCATCTGTGGCCTATTCTACACACATGCACATCACAAATAAATAGGGCTGGTTATTGCTCAGAAATATTCATTCATCAGTACCGATACTGATTCCTTGAATTCAGTACATTCGGTACTTGAAAGCATGATGTTTTAGGGTATGGGAGGACAAATCGATTCAGTTACATATCACAATTTTTTTTTTTTGTAGCAATTCATATATCGCCTCCAAAATAAATTTTTTAATATAATTTTTTAATTTATATACGCTTGCATTTGGGGTAGTAAATCCTACAGGTGGCACACTCTAAACTATTCACACATTGGCAGGCAGCACAGCATACATATCTGTGCTGCCATATCAAATACATAGCTAAGTTTGCTTTCAGAATTGTAAAAAAAAAAAAAACTGAAAAGAAAAATCATGATACTAACAGATCGCAATATAAATCGAATCAGCACCTAGGTGTTGTAATAATATTGTATCATATTGTTTTTGTTGTGAATGTGCTGTCTAATAAAAGGAATAAAACATATATGGGTGTTCTATTATAGAAAAAAATCATAGTTACTGTAAATCACTGAATATATACGAAAGTCTCAGTACATTCTGAAATAAATAATCAACTGCAATTACTGAATATAAAACAGAATGTAGTTTCCTCAAGTGTATAAAGTGGAACACAGTTGGTGTTTCATTGCAATATTCTACATACAAGCAGGTAAATATTTCTTTTTAAAAGCCAAAGAACACTTGAGTGAAACATGGTTATAGCAATAATAATATGCAGTGTAGATTCCTCATTCATTCCTCTTCAGTAAGTTTGCACATCTTCACGTCTACATACTCGTCTTTGGATTGTGGAAACTGAAGAACGCTGAGGAAAGCCACACAGACACGCAGAGAACATGTGAAACCTCATGCACATTAACCCGAGGTCTGGACGTAACAGTACCTGACCAGGGCCGGGTCAGTCAAGACAAACGGTTAATGAAATGTTGATCCTCGGAGCAGCTTTTGATCCTTCAGAGTCTCGTGATTAGCTAAACACTCAATCAGTTTAATATTTCATATTCATGAGACCAAAAACTAATCCAGATCATTAACATGGAGATTTATTTAAAGGAAAGTGATAGGAATAGTTTAGTTGTATTGCATGTCATGTTTATTTCAGAGATTTGCCTTTTAGTGTGAAAAAAGAAAGAAAAACAAAAACATGTCCAAAAAAATTCATTTGAGGCTACAGGGAGCACAGGCTCCTCACCCAACCAAACTGGACAGATTGGAAAATATGCACTGCAAATTGTCCTGTGTTTGCTATTATTTAAATTCTGAGACCTGGACATATAATAATTATCTTTTTATCTTAAACCTTGTGAAATGATCTGCCCATGTAACAAAACTTTTTTTTTGACAAGTATTCTTAAATTACTTTTATTCAGTCTATACATAAGATGAGAAGCTGGAAAAATTACTTATAAAACAAGATAATTAATCTCATGTCCAGGTCTAATATTTAAAATCTTGGCAAGCACAGTAAACTTTGCATTATAATATTTTAAATCTTGGAAAGCACTTGCCATGCTTTTCTGCTCACTATGGTTGCAAGGAGCAGCTATTACCGTACACTTCCCATCAGCTTGAGCTGGCCTGGTCATCCAATTCCCATATCTTGTCATCAGAAAATCATTTTCACCCACTCTGGCTATTCATTGAATGTTTGATTTTTTTTTCCCCACAGCGTTTTGTGTAAACATTAGAGATTGTTTTAGGTAGAGATTAGATGTGTTATGTGTGAAAATCCCATGGAAGATCAGTAATCAAATATACTCAAACCATCTCATGTGGCATCGACAAGCATGCCTTGGTTAAAGTCACCGAGATTACTTATCATCTATTGCTTTTTATTTATTCTGTAATCCATACATATTTTATGTGAATCCTGTATAAAATGAAACATATTCACGCTATTTGGAGTCTTTCTAATTCATAATCTTTGTCACTCATAATGTTAATGCCGCAACACATATGATGTAATACACATATATACGAAGGTAGACAGATAGACGGATTGATCCTGAACCCTGAAATGCAATTTCACGTTATTTTCTGTTCCAACAGGAACCCAGAGGATCTGCCTGGTCATCCTGAATCAGCCTCTGGACGCTCACTTCTTCCATGTGCTCTGGAAAAAAGGTATTGATTTTGTGATAATTAGATTCTTGCATTTGATTTGCTCCTTGTTTGGCTTCTTAGCACCTTTGGTAAATGGCAAAGGCAGCAGTCTTTAATTCTCTGAAAGGTCATTCAGTCCTGATCAGGGACTCAGAGGTGCAACATCTACAGTAAAGACGCTCAATCTTTCCCATGAGGCATCAGCTTTGGGGCTCAACCCCACTCTGGGCAGTTTACCACCCTGTCATTGTTTACTCGTCCACAGAGATTTCATTCAACAGCACTATATTAATAAGTTTTCATTAAACCTATTAATATAGTGCTGTTGTTCCATATTTGGATCTGATTGGTCAGAAGGTGTTCATTCATTTTCTAGAAGCTTTGACACCAGAACCAGATGCAAGTTTTATTCCAATTCACATGTCCTAGAAAGCACTTTGTTAATATTTCTAATAAGCTAAGTGTAAAAGTAATCTTGCAATTTAACAAGGAATAAAAAAAGAAAATCCTGCAAGATGTTTATTTAACATTTAAGGAAAGAGGTTGGCACATTGTGGTGACCAGTTCATGTGTGAAAATGATTTCTCATGTTCCCAGATCCACTCATTCACAATTTGAGTCCTGGGATACAGTATGCCCATGCCATCAGGGAAGAGAAGCTCCATAGATGTGATCACCTGGTTATTTAGTACTCCCATATCCAGAGCGACTTTCATTTTTATTTTATTATACATCTGAGCAGTTGAGGGTCAAGGGCTTCGCTCAAGCACCCAATTGGGGCAACTTGATGGTGGTGGGGTTCCAACCTGCACCCTTCCGGATCGCAGGCCAATGTCTTAACCACAGAGCTACCCCTGCTCTCACTCAGGTCGTCAGCTGACTTCGTTTTATTGCCACATAACGTTGCTGAGCCTAGATCTGACCTACTGAAGCGACTGAATTCTTTTACCATGCAACTTCACCAAGTGTTTAAGTGTTCCCTATTCATTACATTCATACATTCTCCATTGCCCCCCCCCCCCCCCCCCCCCGAGTTGTTCTTTAATATAATAATAATTTATTAAATATTAGTAAATAATTAACATTTTTTGGACAGTACTTACTGTAACTTCAGGGTTTTTCAGATTTCCTGTCAATGGCTTTACTCTGTTTTTTATCTTGTTCTTGCTGCTTCATATTAACATTAACTTAAAAGTTTTATAATTAACTTTTCTTTATGAAACCTGCGCCACAAAAAAAGTTATGTTTTTGGAAGTACTCTCTTGTGTAACTGAAGGCAGGTGTGATTGGGGTGTGACTCTGGGACCAGAGCGCAGTTCTCCAGCTGGCTGTCTTGAAGAGACCAGCAAGGCGCTCCACCTCTCTCTCTCTCTCTCTCTCTCTCTCTCTCTCTCTCCAAAAACCTGGAAATTAAGCCCTGCGAGGATTCACCATCACATCAGACTGCTCCCAGTGAGCGAACGATCAAAGCCGAGTCGTTCTCTGTGACTCACGCTGAGCGCAGTTTCTCCTCTCAGTGCTCCTCTGGTGGGAATAAGCACTTTACATAAAGACAGGTGAAGTACAGCGCATGCCGAGCCCGAGGCGTTCGCTTATGACTCTCAGCAACAAAGAAAGTTTTCGAGAAAGTATTTGCAAAAATACATAGCATCTTAATTCATTTAATAAGAAAAGTAACTAAAGTAGAGTAAAACTTTTTTTTTCTATCAGTAATGAGATTGCTTGTCCTCACACCTGTTATAAGTGTAAGTGTTGGATTGAGAGCATGAGTTTGGAAGTAGCCTAAAGTAGCTGTTGCGTCATGAGAGGGAAAAAAACTAGGCTTTTTTCCAGTTCCGGCTTTTTTTTTTTCTTTTTCTATTTTTTTCTTTTTTTTGTTGCTATGGATCTTTTGCTACGAATCGCTACGAATGAGCATTAAGCGGTCATATGATAAAATCCTGGTTTACTGGGGTGTGTCCAACAATTTGCAGCAGAGTTCTGGGTTTTATAATAAACTTGCATCTAGAGCAATTGAAGAACACAAAAATGTGAGATCCTCTTGCATTTCAGGTGCGTGTCAGTTACCAGTAGAAGCAGTGAGGACACATGTTGT
Organism: Clarias fuscus; assembly: GCA_030347435.1. Classification (NCBI taxonomy): domain Eukaryota; kingdom Metazoa; phylum Chordata; class Actinopteri; order Siluriformes; family Clariidae; genus Clarias; species Clarias fuscus. The sequence goes on along the minus strand of CM059226.1, from coordinate 6,285,479 downwards.
TACTTTGCCTAATCATTTACAGTACAACCTATTGCCAAACAATCTTATATCCATATTAATTATGTTGCCACATTTGTGATGCTGAAAAGCCAGTAGATGTAAATAATATGAAAGAATCTTCATCTATTTTTCTTACAATACAAGGTGTATTGATATTTCAGAGTCATTTTGTTGTCATTACAAATGTGTTATTTTATTTGTTCCATATACAGATGCATGTTTTTTCCTCTGAGAATGGACTGGATTTGCCATAAAATCCCTCCTGACTACTTTCTCAACCCTCACACAAATTCTTATCAGAATTTAATAAACAACTAGCCTTGATCATTCCTTTGGTTTGATCTTTGACTTTTTGACTTTCATGGATGATTTAAAGAGAGAAAGGTGTGGTTTCATTATAACTGGCAGTGTGTGTGTGTGGTTACAGTGAAGTAACTCTCTGTGACCACTCATGAAAACACATTGTTTGAACACTTTTAAGTTGAAATCACTCTGTTCACAGGGCAGTAGTGGTTTCAACTTAACATCGCTCAATCTGTCTTTTAAGCTCAGGTCAGGGATCTGGGTTACTGATCAGAACGTTGAGGGTTCAATCTCCAGCACTTTGTTCCATGCTGCAGTGTGCTTTAAAGTCATGAAGAATTCAAAGATAATAAAACTTTCACTGATCATCTTAGACATAGTGACCACTGGTGCCTCAGTTGTAGACTTCTTCATCCTACTTCGAAACTGAGGCTTTTTTTTTCTTTCTCAAACACATTTTACTCCTGTGGTCCATCTGTAATCCTTCTAAAGATGTGATGATGTAAGTTTAATTGGGTGTCAGAACTGATATTCACTGGGGTTTTTTTTTTTCTGGGACTGGAAACACTGTTAATTCAGATGTAAAGAAGAAAAGAAGTAAAAAATAATCTGCTGTACTGAAGGTTAAGTGGTCTGATTTGTCGCATTACTGTATATCGTTCTAGCTGTGATCCGAGCATGCGCAGACGGCGGGGCCAACCATGTTTACCAGCTGACAGAAGGGCAGAGAGAAAGGTAAGGCTTCACAAAAAATACTTTAATTTAACTTTCGTCTTTGCCGGTCTCTTTTATTTGTCCTTTCATTCGATCAGATATAAGACGCAGCTGTGTAAAAAAGGACGTGAGGCCCATATTAAAAAGTTTGAGCAATAAATCAGGCATTGCTGAGTTTTTAATATTATAATATCATAGCACTGTTAAGTTCTCAGTCCCGACTAAAGAGTGATTAATCACTTTCGAAAACAAATCATGGGTTTATACTAATACCCTCGTTCTATTGTATTATCATCACCATAGCAACAACTATTTCACATGAACTTGGCAAATGCTTTATCAAAATGTTTTTGATATAGTCAAATTTTCTGTCAAGTCATGCTTGTTTACCGTTTTTAGGAGCCGTTTTCAAAGTCAGAGCTTTATAACCGTCAAATAGAACGTTTTTTTGACAAAGGAAAGCCTTCAGGAATGATGGCGGTTCACGGTTCACTGTTTCTCTCTGACATGACATGAATTGTTTTTTGTCTTGTTAACTTCAAGAAAACAGCAAGTACATTGTTTCTGAGGATTTTTTCACCCAGTCCATTCACCCAGCCATTATCTGTACCTTAACATAGGGACACCCGGCATGGGGGGCCTATCAAACACTCTCTCAAACACACACACACACACACACACGTAGAGGAAACGCACCAAGCACTGGGGGAAACATATAAATTTCACGCACAGGAACAGAGGCTAGATTTAAGCATCACACCGTGGAGGCGAGGGTCTGTTCCACAGCTATAAAACAGAGCAAATGCATGACACGATGTACATTAGGGATGGGAATGTTTAGGGTCCTCCAGATACGATATCATCACGATATGTAGATACGGTACAGGTTGTCCCCTACTTACGAATGATTTCCATTCCAGGAGCATGTTTGTAAGTCGGATTTGTTCTTAAGTTCGCCAAGATTGTTATATGCCTTTGGCACAAATATGCAATTTAAAGCTTGTTAATCCATTTGACTAAATCGGTCCCCTTTCTCCACACTCCCATCATGTGACCAAAACACATGTAACCGCGCATAAGGAAATGAATCTCAAAGTGAAACCTTGTCTCCTTAAAGATTTAAAGGTTGTCTGTGCCTTTAAATTGCAAGGGAAATCCCAAGCGGGATTATTTCTCAGAGCTGTTTTCCACAGTATTGGACTGTGAACTCTGTTTTGTCGAGGATTTTCCAAAATTAGGATTTTAGCTGATTCATCAGAACCGGTGAGGCCGACTCATTTCTCCCACCTGCTATGAAAAGTTTAGGATTAAAGAGAAACGGCAACATATTACCACCTCAAAAGCAAACATACAACTAATAAACCTTAATAGTAAAAATCTGCAGTGTGATGATACATGAATTGCCTCACAACAAATAGTTGCTCTATTAGTATGCATCATTCTTTTAAAACAATGTTAATCTGTGAAATAAGTGGAATAAAACGCTTATGGGTGTGTCATTATTGGAGCTCCACCCACATGACACCACCCACCTCATTGTTTATTGCACCAACATGTTTTATTTCTTATAATAATTATTGTTAATTTTGCAGATTGACATTTAAACTTTTGATTTATAAAAAATCTGCAAATTGGTACAAGATTGAGCGGTCGTACTACCCAACATATTTTAATGCTTAGAAGAAAAAAAGCATTAAATGTTGCACAACATGTTCTTGAATTAGAGAACATAAGAGAATATTTATTAGAGCTTAAACAGCATGAGCTCCCTACACGAGGGGCCGAACAGTCTGTTAAACGGTTCAGCATTCTGTGCAGCATGCAGTTTGTTAATAAAGATGTTTAAAAAGATGTAAAAAAAAAAAAAGTAAAGGTTTTCAGTGTGTGGTCCTTCACCATCCATCAAATCACTTGTACCTGCCAATTCAGCGATGCCTCTGTCATCAGTAGAAGTTCCCAGGAGCTGTCATAACCGCACTGTCGTCTCTTTACTTCAGATTTAATGTATGCAGTCATGGCTGTCAAGGGGAACTCGTCAGACCGCGATGGAGTTTGATGTGATTGTATCTGCCTGAAGAATAAACAAAATCTCCCATGAGTTGTGATACGGTGCTTGAAAGAAGAAGAGGTTCTTAAAAAAAAAAAAAAAAAAAAGACTCCTGGCTAAATTGCCCTTTTTCAAGGAAAGCGTAATCAAAGACGAGCGAGATCAGGCACGGGCTCTTGAACGCTCAGAGCAGGGCTGATTGTACTTGTAAATCAGACCGCTCTTGTTGATTTGTTTTGTTCATCGGAAGGTTGTAAAGGAATTTCTCCGTGACCTCTGGTAACCTCACGTGTTTCATGATCGAGAGCATACTGAGAGCTGAGTTGTGCGTGTTTTAATGAGGATTTCGATCCAGAACCGTAATGGCGCCTCAGCTCGGATTTATTCGTGATTCAGATGTAAAGTGAGAATTACGCACGTCAGACAGAGTTCCTTTAACACTGCAGGGTCGTGGACTGAACCGGGCCTCGTTAGTATCTGTGAGCGAACTGAACTCGGCGACCTTTCGTAGTTTGATTAGCTCTAGATGAATGCATTTAACCAGAGCTGTGAGGACTGTATTCGTGAAGGCTGATAACACAACGGGACTGATAAAAAGAATCCGCTTTTGTATCTCCAGCATCTCCGGGTTTGCTCTGCAAGTACAAAGGTTCAAGCTCGTCTTAGGTTGATTAACTGACCCGGGGAGCTGGAAGTGAAAGACTGCACAATGAACACTAAAATATTAAAAATGACCTGCTTTTGTTGTGTGTTGCTTCTGTGCTCATGCTGATTGAAGGAGCTTCTGTTCAGTCTTTTGAAGGAAATCGATCTAATGTAATGATTAACATACTTTGAGCCAGAAGTCCAGATTAGGAGCTCATTCAGGACTGAATGTGACTGACTCGTGCTCAGATGTAATTTGCTTTCAGGAGTTAGTTTGTCCTTCTGCAAAATGAAGTTGAGGGAGCCTGTATTTTTTTCCATATACATTAAAGTACAACAAAATTCTTTTCTTTTGTGCATCCCATCTTGACGCTGCTGTCAGAGCACAAGGTCAGCCCTTGTACTGTGGCCCCTGGAGCAAAGTCAGTTTAAGGGCCCTACAGTGGTGGTAGCTAGCATATAAAAAAATAACAAATGATTTGCTCATGATGTCACGCACCCAAAGGATTCACTGCAAATGTCCCAGTGACAGAGCCACCATGCAGAGCCACGCCCAAGGTGGTACAAGGGGAACCCAAAACCTAAATGGTCATAATGTTAATGGTTTTAATGTTATGGTCAAGTAAGGAGAAGGGCAAAGAATAAGCAACACGTAACACTCTCATCCGGTGCAGTGTCAGACAAGGACCGGTTATTAACTTGTATCTACAGCCTCGATATCAGGCACATCTTTCAATTCTGTTGTACAATTGTTCCTTTTCATAAGATAAGAATCACATCAAACATATTTGGTCATTTTCTGTGTACACTATTCTCCGGAAATGTCTAAACCTAGCGCAATAAGAAATTGCCTCGCCTGTTCTGTGTCTTACTAACTGCCCTCCGGAGGGATGTGACACATCGTGATCGTCACATGGCTGCAAAAAACAAACAAACTTTTGTAGGGTGGGCCAATTACTATTAAATTAATTGTAACCAATATTCAAAACTTCTAATTGACATAATCTTGCTCATGTGAATTATTTAGTTTTTTTGTTTGTTTTGTTACTTTTTAAAAATTCTGTTCCCACTTTGTGTCTTTATGCATTTCCCCTTACAAACATCTTAGTCACGTGACTCCGCCCGTCCAGTCTGCTACATGGAACCATCAAGGAGAACTCTTTCATTAGAAAAAAACAAAAAAAACAACAACCTATAAATCTATAATAGTTGAGCATATTCACAGTACAAACCTTATCCGTGAACTATGGGGGGAAAAAACAAACAAATAAACAAACCCACAAAATATTTATTCATTAATCATAATCAAGTTAAAATCTTCAATTAATCATGCTATGGATTCGAGGTCATATCGCGCAGACAGAACCGCTTGCTAATTTGCCCACCTTTGTGTTGAGTGTAGGCCTGTCGTTCCTCTTATTCATGCTAAGTTAAATTAGTTTTTGTCTCCTGAATAAGATGTAATTAGCGTTTTGGTTGTTAGTTTTTATCACAGTTTAAGTGTAGCTTGAAAGCAGTTTTACGGAGATTCAGTGTCCTTCAGTTTGTTCATTCTGTGTGGGGGAAAAAAAAAAACAATGACCTGTAGTTGAAGGCTCTAATTTTCCCTCTTTTTCCTGTAACTAACTGCATGAGACAGGACAGGTGTTTTGGTCTCGAGCTGATTTCTGTCCCAAACTCCTGCACTGGCTGCCTGCAGTAATCGTAATTTGGGCTGCGCCAGTCAAAATTGAGCTTATTTACAGCGGGCCGAGCTTTTCCATTACTCTTATCACTTTAAGTGACACTTTAATTTGAATGGTAGGAAGGCGTGCCCGGGTTCCAATTGGGGTTTTGTCGCCAAAACGTTTCATCTGTAGAGGAGATGTCACGAAGAAAGGTCTCTATTGACTCCACTTTAACTCGCACGCTGACTTTTCTGGGCCGGAGTCTTATTTATGGATTCTCAAGGGCGACACACAGAGACAATACCATTCTGTATCAGTATCAGGCACCCAGAGGGAAACCACTCGATTTACATGATGAAACAGAGTTTATTTATTTAAAACAAAACCGGACATGTTATTCAGACATGTTGGATTTTAGGCTGGGTAAAACACATTCTCTGTATACTGATGAGATGCATTTCAGATCAAAAACCCATCATACTGGGTTGTAAATATCTGTGTCGGGTTCAGTGGAGATGAGTGTGCAGATATGAAGTACGGGAACAAAGTAAACAGTTACACACACGTACAACCCATGGAAAAAGTATGGAATCGCCTCAGCTGGAGGATGTTCACCCAGCTTTAAAAAACAATTTTGTTTCATAGTTGAACATTCTGCCTTGGTAACGTTGGGGTACAGGGGGAGCTAGAGCCTGTTCCTGGGAACTAAGGACACAAGACAAGGGACAGCCTAGATGGGACAGCTCCGGAAATGGTGCCATGCGTAACCCCCCCCACTCGTCCCCCCAATTTTGGATATGTTGAATTGTGTAATATGAAGTATGAAAATTTCTACATTTTTTATTATTTATTTATTTTAAGTATTCTCTGAGTCTTCCTCATCTCTCTCTCTCTCTCTCTCTCTCTCTCTCTCTGCATTAAGTTTTCTACCAGATTATATAAGTGGAGATTTTGATTCAATTACCCCTGAGGTCAAGTCTTTCTACTCTGAAAAGGTATTTATATTCTCATGCCCTCTTCATTTTTTTAATCATTGTAACATATTCATTTTAGAATTGCATGTTTTGGTTTTTGAGTAATTTCTATTCATTCTATATCCGTCCCGATTGCTCAGCTTTTTTTTCTTTTTTTTTTTTTTTTTGGATTTTTCCCCGATTTTCTCCCTAATTTAGTCGTGTCCAATTCCTCCCCGTCACTAGGGGGCTCCCACATTAAGGCTACTACTACCACTCAGCCGGGAGGGCCGAAGACTATCACGTGTTTCCTCCGAACCACGTGACGCCAGCCGACCGCATCTTTTCGAACTGCTCGCTCGCGCACCGTTGGGGGCGGCGTAACACACTCGGAGGACAGCGCTATCCGCTCCCTCCGTTGCGCGAGCTCACAGACGCCCCTGACTGGCTGTAGAGCCGTGATTAATGTGGGAGCACTAAGTACCTCTCATCCCTCCCCTCTGAGAGAGCTCGGCCAATCAGCTCTCTCTAGACCTCCGGCTGCGAGAGGTTACAGCACCACCCGGGATTCGAACTAGCGATCTCCGGATGATAGGGCGAGCGCTTTAACCACTGCGCCACTCAGGAGGCCCCGCTCAGCTTTCTTTGACAGAATTTCTCTGATGCATTGATTATATAAACGATTATATAAATGTTTTTTTTTTGTTTGTTTTTGTTTTTTATCCCGTCCTGGTTCCACTGCATTGATTTGGGAATTTAGACTGACGCCGCAGAACCCCACACTCTCTTACAATAGTGATTGTAGGAATTTTACATGATGCATCAGTTCCAGACAAACATTTCACCTTAGCTTAAAGCATTTGGAGGAATAATAATAATAATAATAGGGCGGCGAAGGCTGAATGTCTCTCCTGAATGTCAGAAGCACGGGTTTGTAATCCCCGCCGCGATCGGGCAGTCACCTGGATCGGTGCGTGGAGGTGCATCTATTCAGGCAGAACGGAGAACGGCGAGACTCGATGTCCCCTGCAGTCCTGACATGTAGAAGAGCCTGAAACAAGAAATGTCACTCATACTCCGAGCATAAAACCGCACTGATCTACTTTGTAAACAACACCAAACAGAAGGAGCCTTTCTAAGCTCCTTTTAATTTCATTTGATTCAATTAATAATTTTCTGCACATTTTCATTATTTTTATCAGGGATGTTCAGGTTTTTTTAAGAAATCAGTTCTGATTTCTTTTTCCACCCCGCTCTCTCTCTCTCTCTCTCTCTCTCTCTCTCTCTTTCTTGAATCTCAGAAATGCAGGCTGATTGAAACCGCTAATCAGGACCTGACAGACTTCACCAAGTGCTTGGACCTAATGCTGGAGGAGATCAAGGAGCGACAAGTGCAGGTACGACTCACTCTCATCTTACCACGCGTCTTCATCCTTAGCTCTCTCTACACACACACACTTTAAAATCCCATCAGGACGCAGAAGCAGGTTCGTCGTCATCCTCCCCACTGCATGCACGATTCGCTATCTAATATTCCGCTTTCTAATATTCTCAGCCTTCCATCTCACAGAACATCAGAACTGAAGATGAAGTATTTCAGCGACGTGAAATAAGCGTGACGGAATTTTCATACATGAGGAGATAAAGAGTGTGTTTGCACCGCTGCTTTCCTCGTACCTTGGTGTGCCTGAGCTGTCAGATTAACATTAGTGTGAACTCGTATCCTACTCACGCTCTCATGGTCCAGGCATCTGTGCAATGTGTGTGCGTGTGTGTGTGTGTGTGCGCAAAGCTCTGGTCTTTGACAGCTCGTCTAAAAGACGTTGACCTGCTCACCATCACATTCTCACTCTAGTGTTTCCCCAATGCATCAGATCTCTCACACACACACACATACACACACACACACACACACACCAGTAGTAGACTTGCGTAACTTTCCCTGTTTTTTTTCCCTCCCTTTTCCTTCTTCTTCTAGCCTTACAGTATTTTTTGTGCTGCGTAAGAGAGTGAGGCCCTAAACAAATATAGATTTTCATTTGTGATTTATTATTGCAGATTTTTTTTGCTCGTCGCTTCTCTGTTCCTTCCTCACCTGGAATGCTTTTTAGGAAAAGGGTTCCTACAGTCAGTAACATCTGATTTACAGGGATCTGTATGGCGAAATAGGCTAGACATAATAGTGAATGCTTTTTTTCATGAGTTAGTCATGTCCCTTATTACCACATCATTATTAATTTCAAGAAAGTGTAGGTGGAAATGTTTTTCCTTTTTGTTTTGTTTTGTACAATGGCAAGATTGACCATTTGCCATTGAGAGCGTATAAACTCGTTTTTAATTGTACACAACGTCTCCAATCTTCATTTAAATCTACCCTCAATGGGATGTGGATTTGGTGCGAAGGACTTCCTTGGACAGGCCATCATTATGTCCAGACAAGTCCAGGCACTACTTGAGGACCAGAGATTAAATACAGGTAGTCCCCGATTTACGAACGAGTTCCCTTCCGGGAGCACGTTCATAAGTCAGTTTTGTTTGTAAGTCCGACAAAGCGAGTCTTGTATATCTTTGACAAAAATATACAATGTAAAGCATAAAAAAACCAAACACACAACAGTTTGGTGTTTTGTTTCAGCATTATACTCTTGCGAGACTGTGAGGGGGGGGGATCCAGGTATTTCGGCATGTTCAGCTGTTTATCACATTTTACTGCAGAAGACTTATGGAGGGTAGGACAATGCTACATGGTGTTTACTACACGCTTGGACAGACGCCCTTTTTTCTCGGAGCTGTTTTGGATTGTGAACTTTGTCTTGTTGAGGATTTTACTAAGTTAGGATTATTCACCGTCAGCACAGACCTTTTCCATCATCGTGCTTGTGGACTGATTCACTGAAATCGGCGAGGCTGACTCATTTCTCTCGCATCCACCCCCCCCATACGCACGCACACAGAATATACCGGACTTTGGACATTTTATACATTCACATTTTTGTACAATACACATGAGCTACTTCCCCGATTTGTTCTACATTTAAGAACATTTACAGATCTGGCATCCGTTCGTATCAGCAGAAATTTGTAACTTGAATGTTTGTAAATGGGGGACTACCTGTATATCACGTTCTGCCCAAACCCAGTATTCATACCAACCATATTGAGAGAACAGTGTTAGTAAATCTACTAATGTATCTGTAGATGAGAATGTGTCCAGGCCAGCTCTCAAGACTTACACTGACGTGACCAGTACTTGGGCAGGTAGCTGACAAGCTGTTTGTGCTTTGGGAAGAACCCATTAAATGGACCCACTGTCTAGAGTCAGGTTAAGTGCATTGGGTAAAATAAAATATGCTTGCATTGAGATTGGCACAAAGGAAACGTATTCAGCACTATCACGCAAACATCACAAGTGTGATTCCAAGGTGATGCTACAGGATCAAGTACATATATATAGACGGTGTATATAGATATAGGCCAGATGTGTGGTTTACCAGTGGAAAGCTAGTAGAGTGGAAGGATACTTATGTAACCGTGGGTCTACTGGTGAGTAAATGACAGAACGTAACTTTACAGAACATAAGAAACAAAAAATCATCCCTAGTGAGCAAGCCTGAGGCGACTGTGGCAAGGAGGTAATGAGGTGTGGATGGTATGAGGAAGAAACCTTGAGAAGAACCAGACTCTAAAAGGAAAGCTCATTTGGGTGACACTGGATAGTGTGATTTTATAAATTATTTATAATATATAGGTACTCCTAGTACCAGTCAAAGGTTTAGACACATCACTTAATTCCATGGTCTTTCCTGGTTTTTATTTTTATTTATTTCTACATTGTTTTGGTCTTTCACTTTGGTCTTCATGAGATTCAGTTTCTTCATGGTTCTTGGTGGGTTTTGCAAATGCACTTGACAATACTGTTTTTGCAAGAACTGATCCAGAACAGGTTACGCTCATGTCTTGAAATACCAACTGACCAACTGTTGTTCCTAATTACATAATTGCATATTTATTATTTCATAGTTTTAAAATCTCCAGTAACGTTCCAGGATGTAGAAAATAAATCTCAAAGCACTGTGTGTCCAGACTTTTGACTGGTCCTATACTTAAAGCCTCTTAGTTTTTCAGGCTCAGGTTGAAATTGTCCCAGTCGTTGGAGAAGGTCAGTCAGAAAATCGGTCGCAGCGAAGCCCAGAGGCCTCACGTCACAATTTGTAATTCAGATTTGGAGTCATTTTCCTAAATGTCAATGTAATTACCCCTCCACTGAAATGCGTACAATTTATGGGTCAGGGTCTCGTAATAGTTCGCTCCGGGGGTAAGCTTTTAGAGAGATTGGGACACAAGAGCATCAGTCACAAGGGTCGGTTCAGATGAAATAATCACAGCGCTTCTGCCAAGTTGATCATTTCCCTCTGCTCATCTCACAATCACACACACACACACACACACACACACACACACACACACACAGACAGTGCTTTGGAACACAGTGCTTTGTAGCGTTTAACGCTCTACAGGACAGGAGCTTTGGGTTGACAAGAAAGCATCTGTTAATGCCCTGTCGTTTCTCCTTTCTGGCAGGTGGACACTATCGTTGCACTGGGAGGCTTAGGAGGGCGATTCGATCAGATCATGGCTGCAGTGGAGACGCTTTTTCACTTTCAGAAGATGGCAGCGATCCCAGCGGTCGTCATTCAGGGCTCCTCTCTGGCCTGTCTGCTCCGAGAGGTAATCACTTCTTCAATCTTCGAAACCTACTTGCAAAAAAGAAAAAAAGGAGAACGGAAAAGAGTAGTTTGGCGACAGCACTCTTTTCAGCCGTGAAGGACTCCTCACTGGCGCCAGAGTCATCAACAGAAGTCATCCAAACTGGATGGTATGTAAAGACTGAATTACATTCTCCATGAGCCTAAGGTAGCGAAATTCCAGCACTGAACATCCCCAAATTTGTACTAAAAAAAACCCTACTCTTCTGCAAAAGTGCCAGGCATATAACCTTACAATCTGTTCCATGCTCAGTACTCAAACTCCAACCATTTATTTTGGAAAAGGGAATATTTATAGTATAGTCGACCCCTGAAATTCATGGAGGTTACATTCTTAGAGCAGCTACGCAAATTTTTGGATGTGGTAAAAAAAAATAAAATGAAAAAAGCCTATTTTTATAGTTTAAATAATTAGTATGCAGGCGGCACGGTGGTGTAGTAGTTAGCACTGTCGCCTTGCACTTCCAGGGTCCGGGTTCGATTCCCGGCTCATGGAGTTTGCATGTTCTCCCCGTGCATGGTGGGTTTCCTCCGGGTACTCCGCTTTCCTCCCACATTCCAAAGGCATGTGGGTTAGGCTAATTGGCGTTCCCAAATTGCCCGTAGTGTGTGAATGAGTGTGTGTATGTCTGTGTGCCCTGCGATGGGTTGGCACCCTGTCCAGGCTGTATCCTGCCTCGTGCCCTAAGTCTCCTGGGATAGGCTCCAGGCCCCCCGCGACCCTGAATACAGGATTAAGCTGTAATGATGATGAGTGAGTAATTAGTTTGCCCCCAAGTACGCTTCCAAAACACACATTTCATTTCAAACTTAGTTTAATACATTACCCTTAAAAAAAAAAGACAAAAAAAAAGAACGTAAAAGGTAAACCTATATTATTATATTATATGAAGTGAATTTACATTAAAGTTTATTTTACAATATTAGTTAATTACATTGTTATTAATAGTAACGATAAGACGCATGAAACATTATATATTGTCATTAAAAAAAATGCGAAGGATATTTGCTGTTGCCATGAAATTGCGGTGGATTCAACTATTAGTCAAGTTCTAATGGAAAATCTGCGAACTCTAACCCATGACTTTGCGGTGGTCGACTGTACATGCAAGAAGTCACACAAGGTCAGCTGGTAACAGGCCGATAGGAATTGAAGCGCTAGACACGCCCCTAGATACAGAATTAATCATGAAAAAAATTGTTTTTAATTGTTTTACTCAACAATAAAAATGTTAATGAGAATATCACAAGAACCCACAATTCTGTTTCTATAAACGAGACATATGTACTAATATTCAGATCACCTGTAGGTATTTATTTATCAATGGCACGCTTCATCTTTGTTCTTCTTTTCCCCTCATCACATACTTTTACTCATCGAACTTTCTTCTTCTTTTTTGTTCTGTCGCAGACGAATCATGATTGTAGTTTAAGTTTGGACAAAAGGTGGTAATTAGAGTTTACCCATGAAATATTCAGACAGTTTCTCAGGGTCTTTGTGTGTGTGTGATCCCACACACGGTTGCGCGTTCGTGCTAATTGGGATCAGCGCGCACACAGTTGAACTGTAACGTTATTCTAGCACTTTTATTTGTGTTAAACAGTACGAGTTGTTCAGGCAAGCAACACTGCATCGCTGATTAAATCACAGGTGCCTTGTAGACAGACACACAAAAATCTATATGCAGTAAATAAATTTTAAAAATCTCTCGACAGATTGTTGTGGTGGAATAATTACTTGGGCTGACAGTGGAACCTCGGTTCATGAACATAATTCGCTCCTACATCGACTTCTTTTCATTTACGGACTCTGTGTTTTCCCATAGGAATGTAAACATAATGAATCCGTTCTTCATCACTACGAACTATATTTAACTTTTGATTTATTTTGTTTAGATCACAAAATATTTTTTTAAAAAAGTATGAAAAGCCTTAATTATTCAAAAATAATTCAGCACTAAATATAAATATAATCTGTCCAGGAGAGAGCGAACCCTTCATTTTTACATGTACTGTTCACACACCTTTCTTAGGGAGACCCACTGACACGAATGAATGGAGGAGAGGAATATTTCATAATACCATCGTGTAATTCTCCTTCAGGGGTTTTCTATATTTTTTTTCTTTCTTGGCCTCTGGTTAGCACGTGGCAGCCAGTTTCACTAAAAATCTATCCAGATACATTTGTTCCTTCTGTGCTGCACAAAAAAGACGTGCGTTATAGCTCCCTGTTCACCGCAGTTTTGTTCGGATGATACTTCTTGGCAAGAGCTTTGACGTCACTCCATGTTGCAAAAATTCTTTTATCATGTGCGCGACTGCAGACTGAGCAAAACCGATGCCGGGCGACACACTCGCTCGCGCCTTTGTTCAACCGATAGCTGGGTCGTGTTTTGAGGAAGAGTTCGTGAAGAGACAAATTTTAGACATATTTTTGGGTCGTGAAACGATCTGTTCGTACTTTATTGTCTCGTGAACTGAGATTCTACTGTATTTGATTTATACGGTTTATTGTTTGGCCTTGGTATTAAATAATCATATCAGTACGCTAGAACAGAGTGTGAATCCTGTGGTTCTACTTATAGATGTACATTTGATTATATTATTGAGAAGAAGGAATTTAATTTAGCTTAATTTTAGCGTAGCTTGACTATGGGGTTAGTGCTGCAAAGAAAGATCTTGTGTGTTTTCTACTCCACCACTGAAAGAAACGCTGATGACCTGGATCGGGTGTGTGTCTGAGCATTAAACTGTCCCGGACTCTGAACCTACAGAACCACAGCTGGTTAAATTACAGCTAAAGCTGTAGAGATTTGCCTCATTGGTTAATCTGTGTGTGTCTGTGTGTGTCTGTGTGTGTGTGTGTGTTTGTTTGTTTGTTTGTTTGTTTGTTTCTCTCCCAGGGAAGGAAGCATCAACTGTATGTGAATACGGGTTTAGAGGGTGACTGGTGCGGTTTAATCCCAGTGGGCGGCCCCTGTATCACCAGCACATCAGGGCTCAAGTGGAACCTGGGTGAGTGAGCAAGTGTTAAACACACACAGACACACACACTCTCTCTCTCTCTCTCTCTCTCTCTCTGTCTGTCATTATTTTTTTTGATTATTGTAAGGATTGCCACGGTTAATCTAGCACTAATTTTCAGGTTGGATAATTTATCCGTTTATTAACATGACTGTAAATAATAACTGATTTTTTCTCATAAAAATGTTTTTTTTTTTTTTTTTTTTTACAAGTAAGAGACAAATTAGAAGTATGTGAGACAATGATAATTTTTTTAATTAATAGTTTCTTCATATGCATTCAGATGACCTGTAAGTATTTATTTATCCAAGCATGTGTCATCTCTCTCCTTATTTTCCCCTCGTCATAGACTTTTAATCATCAAACTTTCTTCTCCTTCATTATGCCGCAGAAAATCATGAATCGTGGCTGTTTGTTTGTTTGGTTATTTTTTTTTTTTTACAAAAAGGTGATAATTAGAGTTTGCCCATAAAATATCCTGACAGTTTTAACCTGACACAAATTTTTCCCACATAAAAAGTGTCAACAATTAATAAATTCAGCGCCCATGTGAGACACGCATATAGTGACAGAATTGACATAGGGGAAAAAAACAAACATTTTAATTAATAAAAACAAAGCTTGCACACAGATTTGCCTCTTTATGAGACCCCACAGAATAACAACAGTGACATTTTACTGTTTAAATCTATGTACAATATTATTTACTTCCTTTCAGCAAGGCTCATGCACTTAGTGCTTAACCCAAATTTTAACCCAAATACAGGTAGCCCCCGACTTACGAACGAGTTCTGTTCCGTAAGTGGGATTTGTTCTTAAGTCCGACATAGTATACGCCTTTGACACAAATATGTACAGTGTACAGCATACCAATCCACTTGACTAAATCTCAACCCGTAACTGGAATGTTCGTAAGTCGGGGACGACCTGTATTTCAAACTTTAACTCTACGCCGCTGAGTTTTAAAAGTACAAGTTTGCAATTCTCCAATGCGCTAGAAAGAGGAGTAGTCAAATTATCTCTGGAGAATCTTCCGTTGAGTGTTTGTGTGAAATACAGCTGATAAGAGCACAGCGAGTCTCAGGCAATGACACCCACCAACACTCAAACCAAACTCGCTCTAATACACACGTAGGCTGTTGTGTCATCGTTTTGAGGTCAAAGAGAACTGGGGAGTTTTTTTTTTTTTTTTAAGTGCTTCTTCTGAGTCTGTTTTTTTTTTTTTTTTTTTTTTTTACACCGCATACAGAGTTGTATCAGGTGTTAAGAATTAACAGACATCTAATTTTCTGGTTCCTATTTTTGGGCATAAGGTCTCTTATTCCACCAGCAAAAATGGAAGAAACTAAAAATTACGACACATTTAAGAAAGACATATTTCTGAAAATAGCCTGCGTGGTGGCTTTAAGCTCCATGTTCGTGCGACTCGTGTGCATTGCTTATCGTCGAAACCTTGACAGCACTACTCTTACACAAGTGTCAGCACCCCTAATTCAGGCTCCTGCTTTTGATCCTCTGTTAACCAAGAATAATCCCTCCAAATGCTTTCACCATAAAAACTGTGGAGGTTGTTCCTGTGACTCAACCATGTGCAGGAGGCGAATCAAATCCTCTGATCCTCTTCACACAATCCCACACAGGAAAAGTTTTTAAAAATGGAGCAGTTATCGACAGTAAGAGATCTAAGCTTTGTGTACTTACGGGAAATTCATAGTTTGTGCTCAAGGCAGCCGTTTTTTTATTTATTTATTTTTTTAAAACTTGATCTTCAGGATTAAAAACAAATCACCTTTGATTTTCTTTGTTAAACATTTATCTAATAACTATTGTATAGACAGTTGACATTAAACATGAAAGATTTGGAAGTATGAGTGCCGAAATCTGGTTTAAAATGTGCATATGAAATGTGCTGGGAAAACAGGAACTGTTTAGGTTGTAGAAAAAGTCAGAGAGATCCGACTGAGGCTTCAAAGTGAAGAGACAGAACAAGTTCATCTGCTTTCTGTTCATGTCTCCGTAACATTCATTCCAAGCTTTTAACTGGGACTTCTTTATTTTGTAGCTGACATCACGGATAAAAGCATTATTAGACTTAATAGACTTTGAGCTTCGTAGCACAATTTGTAACATAACAAGTCTGCTTAGTTCTGTAGTCCGGTGTAAAGATAAAGACATCTGCAGCATCAGCCACTTCGCTTTCACGAGTAATGCAGCCGTGATGGTCAAGGTTCCTGTCACACGGTTGAATTGTGCATCTGTTCAAAAGCTCATTGTGTCTGAGATGGCAATGATGGCGACAGCCACATACAGTTCGTAGGAGGTGCATTAGGAAGGCATTTAGTAAATGTTCACTATGGAGTTGGAGTGTAGTGATGTAACAATTCAGCAAGAAGGCGAAAGACTGTTTTATTTCCGCGAGGCATCAAGGGCAAATAGTAAAGGTTGTCAGTAAATGGAGTCATCAGGAGAAAAGCAGTTAGAGGTAATAGTGTCCCTGGGAATGTTTGACAAGGAGTTCACAGAATGTCTAATGAGACTTTTTACCGTAACCTAAGAGGAAAAAACATAAAAAAAAAAAGAGAAACAGGGTAACTAAAGATGTTTAGTGTTAATTAATTGAATGTTTAGTCTATGAGAGGAACGTTTTCTCACTTCAGAACACAACTAATTTTATGAAGCAGTGAGCATTGAGTGGCAAAGCTAATTGAAACAATTAACCTAGGTAGGATTCCAGGGAAATACCGGTTTCACCGTATACCATGGTATGAAAATTGATGGCAATCATATTGTGTACATTTGCTTATTAGCGGTATCGAATAAAGTAATGGAACAAAAAATCCCTTCTGCAAATGCGCATCTCCTCACTGACTGACTGACTCAGTGACTGGCACCGCACATACACCTGGAGCACAGAGGATGGCAGAAAGACGCGAGTCTGATATTACGACCCTCCATGAGGTGCCCATGAAACACGAGAGTTTGTGTTGTTGAATAGCCAGTTTGCCGAAAGTATTTTAGACCACCGATGATGGGTTTTGTGACAGAACTCTCGTTAAAATAAAGATAGCGGAAAGGGAAGCAGATCTATCTATCTATCAACCCAAATCTTCTCCATCCATCCATCCATCCATTCTTATCATCCATCCGGTGATAAGTGGACACCCTGGATGTCATGGCAACTAGAACTGTACAACTGAATTGATTATTCAACCTAGACAGGGCGGGCTCAAAGACAGCTCAATGCTTAAGGTGTAGGACTAGTGATCGGAAGGTCCCCAGCACAACCCCTAGTTCAAACCGCAGCACTACCAGGTTGCCACTGTTGGGCCCTTGAGTGAGGCCCTTGACCTTCAACTGCTCAACATGTATAACGAGATAAAATAAGTCGCTCTGGATAAGGACGTCTGCTAAATGCCGTAAATGTAATCAATCTTTTGTTGGTCGACTCGTTTAATTGAATTGTTAGGTCAGTTTTCGATTCAGAATCGATACATACTTTTTTCAAGTATTTAATTAAACTTTCAAATGTTAACTGGTTTAGAATTCCCTAAAATATTAACTCAGCTTTTGCAGAAAATGCAAATCACTTCCATTTTTCAAGAATACTCGTGTTTTACAAGAGTATCACTTATTATGTTTTTCAGTTTCTGGGTGATTGGTCCCTTCTCACCAAACAGAGCAATCCCAAACCCCCATATCAGAGTATGGAGCAAACGGTTATCAGCCTTGTACGAGACTTCTCAGTGTTAATTAGATATTTCAAAACCTGTAACAAAGTTTGAAAAAATTGAAATAAAAAAAAAAGGAAAATCATGTCTACAAAATCAACAGTCAGCTTAGAATGCATGTCTTTGGACTGTATGAGGAAACTGAAGATAACTGGATACGTGCAAACTCCACACACACACACGCGCACACACACACACACACACACACACACACAGACACACACACAGCCCGGTGGCAAGATTCAAACCCGTAACCCTAGAGATGCGAGGCAGCCGTTGAAAACGATTTGCCTCCCATAAATGAAAGCAGACAGAAGAAATTTAGCCTTGGAGTGTTTGGTGTTCAGTTCAGTTTGGTGGATATTTATTTTTTGCCTTTATTCTGACTTGAAAATATTAGTCGAAATTGAAATGCAGAAACGTGTACAGAGCCCTTAAAACAAGGACTGAAAACCGTCCCATGGCATTAGTGTGTGTGTCTTGTTTGAATGACACTTGGTAATATACTCATGCTGTGCAGATTATTTGCTAGAACTCCTGGCAAGACTTTGTAGCAAATAAACAAATCAAAAATATGACATGAAACATTTTCTGTTTATATCTGCCATGTCTTTGAGTTGATTCGCCTTTCCTCAATAAAACACTCTTAGCTCTGTGGCAAGATGCGTTATCATCCTGAAATGTGACCTTTTTTCACACGTGGACAAAATTGTTGGTACCCTTCGGTCAATGAAAGAAAAATTCACAATGGTCACAGAAATAACTTTAATCTGACAAAAGTAAAAATAAATAAGATTTCTATGAATGTTAACCAATGAAAGTCAGACATTGCTTTTCAACCATGCTTCAACCTAATTATTTAAAAAAATAAACTCCTGGAACAGGCCTGGACAAAAATGATGGTACCCCTAACTTAATAGTTTGTTGCACAACCTTTTGAGGCAATCACTGCAATCAAACGATTCCTGTAACTGTCAATGAGACTTCTGCACCTCTCTGCAGGTATTTTGGCCCACTCCTCATGAGCAAGCTGCTCCAGTTGTTTCCGGTTTGAAGGGTGCCTTTTCCAGACAGCATGTTTCAGCTCCTTCCAAAGATGCTCAATAGGATTGAGGTCAGGGCTCATAGAAGGCCACTTTAGAATAGTCCAATGTTTTCCTCTTAGCCATTCTTGGGTGTTTTTAGCTGTGTGTTTTGGGTCATTGTCCTGTTGCAAGACCCATGACCTGCGACTGAGACCCAGCTTTCTGACACTGGCCAGCACATTTCTCTCTAGAATCCCTTGATAGTCTTGAGATTTCATTGTACCCTACACAGATTCAAGACACCCTGTGCCAGATGCAGCAAAGCAGCCCCAGAACATAACAGAGCCTCCTCCATGTTTCTCAGTAGGGACAGTGTTCTTTTCTTGATATCTGATGTCTCATCTGTCCATAGGACATTCTCCCAGAAGCTTTGTGGCTTGTCAACATGTAGTTTGGCATATTCCAGTCTGGATTTTTTATGATTTGTTTTCAACAATGGTGTCCTCCTTGGTCGTCTCCCATGTAGTCCACTTTGGCCCAAACAACGACGGATGGTGCGATCTGACACTGATGTTCCTTGAGCATGAAGTTCACCTTGGATCTCTTTAGAAGTCTTTCTGGGCTCTTTTGTTACCATTCGGATTATCCGTCCCTTTGATTTGTCATCAATTTTCCTCCTGCGGCCACGTCCAGGGAGGTTGGCTACAGTCCCATGGATCTTAAATTTCTGAATAATATGTGCAACTGTAGTCACAGGAACATCTAGCTGCTTGGAGATGGTCTTATAGCCTTTACCTTTAACATGCTTGTCTATAATTTTCTTTCGAATCTCCTGAGACAACTCTTTCCTTCGCTTCCTCTGGTCCATGTTGAGTGTGGTACATACCATGTCACCAAACAACACAGTGACTACCTGGAGCCCTATATATAGGCCCACTGACTGATTACAAGATTGTAGACACCTGTGATGCTAATTAGTGGACACACCTTGAATTAACATGTCCCTTTGGTCACATTATTTTCAGTATTTTCTAGGGGTACCATCATTTTTGTCCAGGCCTGTTCCATAAGTTTATTTTTTTTAATAATTCCGTTGAAGCATGGTTGAAAAGCAATGTCTGACTTTCATTGGTTAACATTCATAGAATTTTTACCAATTAAAGATTAAAGTTATTTCTGTGACCATTGTGAGTTTTTCTTTCATTGACCGAAGGGTACCAACAATTTTGTCCACGTGTGTATATGATGACATCTTCCTTGGTCAACCCAAGTTTTCCTTTTATAACCTTCACTTTTTTTTCTTTTTTAATCCTTGCAACAATATTTATAACCGGGCAATCTAGGAACAACCAACATCTTTTTTTTTTTTTTACCTTGAATGATTATATAAATCCTTTCCATTGTTTCAAAGCTCTCTTGGAAATCTCTTGTTAGAGCCGTGTTTTCTTTTAATTAGCCCAACAGAGCCCAAAAGTCCAACAGCTCATTAAGGTCTCAGAGCACTCGCTGTGTAATAATTTGCATATTTAGTCTTGTTTAAGTGTTTGTTTTAAAAATGCAAGGAGTATTCATAGAGCTGTACGATTTAATCAGTTGTGCAATTTAGCTGATCATTTATTAGTCAGTTCAAATTAACTGAAGCATTTGGTCGGTTTTCGTTTATATATTAGAAATAATCAACTTAGGTGTGTGGAATAATAACTCCACGTTTTATTTTCTTTATGTTCACACACATTTTAAAAGTAAGCCATTTCTCACAAATACAAGTTTCCAGATTCTTCACTGCACATTGCACTTTTCTTTGTGCTAACTTACTGGTTTCGCAACCACTTCAAGCTATTATATTAAAACCAGTTGCAACCAACAATTTTTGGAGAAGGGCCTGAGGAACTTTGACAGGGGGCAAATTTAATTCAATTTTATTTAAAAACTAAATATAAAAATTAACCCTGTAATGAATTAATCCTGAAGATGAATCCTGTTTTCTTTTACATCATGCGGATGCGTATCACTTACCTAGCAAAAATGCACAAGAAGCACTGGGGGAAGCTGGGGAATGCAGGGTGATACATTGGGTAATGTTCCGCTGGGAAGCTTTGCGTCCCTTCATTCATGTGGATGTTACTTTGACACGTGACACCTACCCCCTCCTTTATGAGAATGATATTCCCTAATGACAGCCGGATAATGTAACTGAGGAACATGACCAAGTTCTTGGTATGGTGGACTTGCCCTCCAAATTCCCCAGATCTCAATCCGATCGAGAATCTTTGGAATTTGCTGGACAAACACGTCGGATCCATGGGGGCTCTTCTCACAACTTAAAGGATCTGCTGCTAAACATGGTGTCAGGTACCACAGAATACATTTAGATGTCATTTGGAGTGTATGCCCTGATGGGCCAGAGCTGCTTTGGTGACGCAGTATTAGAGCCAGTTGGTTTAAGGGCATGTCTGATTAGTGTAGGTTTCTTCTTCTATAAATAGAAAATTTGTTTCAAATGACAGTGCAAGATATTGTACTTTGTCATTTTATCATCATATGTCCTCAATATGAGGAGAATTGTTTGGCAATCTTTACTTTTTATTTATTTTTTATTGGGGATAACATTTCCACAGTTATACCCAATTTTAATACAATGAAAAACCCTTTTTAAAAAACTAACACAAAATATGTCCATCTCAGTTAAATATTCTGCTTCCATTTTCCCCAGATTTCTTCAAATTTATCTTCCTGTAGCCTCATGAAGAAAGTAATTCTTTCCCATACAAAAATGTCATAATATAATCAATCTTCCGTAGTTGGAGTATCTGGTTTAACACCATTTCCTTGTTGTAGCCTTTCTAGCACCTACACTCAACATAAAGAGACGTTTTGATTTCAAATTTAAAATGTTTGTGGTAACCCACCCCCCAAAAAAAAGAGTTCATCCCAACCATAATTAATGCTTTTAATTAAGAAAATACTTAACAGCCTTTGTTTAGATAATTGTTGTAGTGATTAATAGGTTTCTGCTCAGAACAATTCTTTAAACCCTAACTGTGGCAGTGAGTAGTGAGGCAATTCTCATTTCTTAAATGACCGTGTTGAAAGATCCTGTTTCAGGAGGGTCAAATCATTGGTCTGCACCGAACAAAGAAAAAAGATTGAGAGTTTATAGAACAACAACAATGTGTTCTTACTTAAATAATACATTACATGACAACGTGTTGAGTTATTACTTTCTTGTTTATTTATTTTTTGGAGAAAAACTTTGGTTATCTCTAACAGTTATTATTAAATTTCCCCTTAATATCTTCAAAACATTGAGAACATCCCTCACAGCCAACATAGAGTTTCAGGATAATAATCATTGCCATTTTACATTAAAATTTATTTTACAGATAATCAGGTGCTGGAGTTTGGGAAGCTCGTCAGCACATCAAACACATACGAAGAGCTGGACGCCAACGATGAGAGAAAACCTGTGACCATCAGCACAGACAGACCTCTCCTATGGACTATGGCTATTAAAACAGAGTAAAAAAAAAACTTATTTTTTTAAAATAAAAGAGACAGGTTGTATATATTTTTTCTTTGTTTTATTAAAACTCACCACAAAGAAAAGAAAAGAAAAAAACAGAACATTGAATCCAAATTCAGTCCCAGTCCATTGTCGAGCGCAGTTTCATGTTTTCAGTATCTGAAGAGGTTCAAGATGGTGTTGATTCAACCACCACTAAAAAAGAGGAATGCAAAATAATTTTTTTTAGGATTTGCACAACAGCTGCCATCCTAACAGCTTTTCGTCAATCAGGTGCCACATCTGCAGCTACACACACACACACACGAGCTGGACAATATGATCATACAATCAATTGATATAATGATAAATTGTCTCACACTATATTTTGAGACATCATCTTTCAGCTTTTTTTTTTTGCATAAAAATTCAGATGGTTCAGTATTAAACATTTTTGACTGAAATTAGGTTGTCATTATTAAATTTAATATTGTTAAAACACCACCAAATTGCACACCTTCTCCTATGCGCAATGTGACAGTGGATAAAACAAAGCTTTTGAAGCTATATAGGCAACCCTGTGTTACATAACTGCTTTACTTATTATAGATATATATTATAATAATCAACAAATGGTTACGCTCACTAATCAGTGAAAAAAAAAAGCAGTTCAATTTTCATGTTAAATGACTTTGGAAAAGCATGCCTTGGTTACTGGCTATGTATGCTCAGGTGAAGATCCAATAAACCCTGTAATATTTGCTTGTTTTTTTTTGTTTGTTTGTTCTTCCACATATACAAAATCCACATATATGGATTTTCCTTATTCATTCTAAAAATAAATACATTTCTGAAATTCCCCCATCCTCACATCAAATACTGAAAACAGTTCACCTTCACCCTGGAAGGAGTTTTTCCAAATGGTCCACTTTCAGTAACAGAAAAGCTCTTGTTTTAAAAAAATATATTTTTTGTTTTAATTTTTTTTTCTGTGCGCGAGACTGCAAGTTAAAATCCCAATTTGTCACACAGGCTTAACTGGATCAGATAATACATCATCAGTCCTTCCAGTTTAATCTATTTCACTATTCCATTTTACATCTTACACAACATGGACAAAAAGTACATGGACAACTGACCATAAGTAAACGAAGAGGCCCAAACCTGTTCTCAACTAATATCACGAGACCATTAGCACAGCAAAGAGAACTAAATCTGGAATGGGATGTTCAAAAATTACATATAGTGTGATGGTGAGGTGTCCACAAACTTTGGGCCATATCATACCATATGCTTGATACCCGGCACACCAGACGAAACTTACACGTGTGAAACACTCCTGTAGGTTTGCGATGTAATTAAAGGACTTACACAATGATGTTGTTGATGGGGATGTGGATGAGTTTTACAAAAAATCCGATAAAGCCCATGATGGCGAACCCGATCGCTGTGGCCATAGCAATCTTCTGAAATTCTACAACATAGAAAATTATAACTTGTGAGTAATACATCTTTCATAATCTTTCTACTTCATGAGCTCAGGATTGAACCCTGGAGTTGTGGGGCAGAAACACAGCACCACTCCATGCTGTTAACCTGCTGCAGATATTCTCTGTGTAATAGACTTAATAAACTGTCATCTTCTGTGACAGCGGTCGCAATCTCACCTTTTCTGTCTGGTTTCGTGCATCTTTTCACGAGCCTGATGGAGTCCTTGACGAACTGGCGGCCGGGCTCGACAAACTGCATGACCTGATCCATGTCTGCTTCGGGCTGAGGAGAAAACATACACGCGTCAGTGGTTTAATCCTCTACAAAAAAGAGAGAGAGAGAGAGAGTGAAGAGACAGACAGACATAGAAAGAGAGTCAAAAAAAGAATGCAGACAAACAACAACAAAAAAAACAGACAGAGACAGACAGAGGAACAGACTCAGACAAAAGAGACAGACAGGGAGAAAATGAGGCAGAAAGACAGAGAAATGGAAATATTTGAGAGCGTGTGTGTGTGTGTGAGAGAGAGAGATATACACAGAAAGAGAAGGAAAAGAAAGAAAGAGAGGCCAGTGAAAGAGACAGAAACGGGCAGATATAGAAAGAGAGAGGAGCTACACGGAAAGAGCTGCAAATATGGCCCATATTTTATTGTACCAAAATTACTACATATTGTATGCATTTCACTGCATATCATATTGTGTATGTGACAATAAAAAGGTGGATTTGAAAAAAAGACAGGGACAGACAGACAACAGAGAAATAGGGGGATGAGGCACAGGACAGAGAGTGAGAGTGGAAGACGGGTCATATGTGAGAAGGAGAAAGGGACAGAAATGGGGACAGGACACAGAGGGAATGAGAGGTCAATGGACAGACAGAAAGGGGAGCAGGGACAGAGAGAGAGAGAGAGAGAGAGAGAGAAGTCATGGTGACTGGGACAGCAAGGATAGAAAGAGTGAGACAGTGGCGGACTGAGAGGTGAGGGGTGAAGCTAGAGGTACAACCTGAAAGTAGACGGACAGAAGGAGCAGACAGAGGCTGCCCGTCTGAAGTGAGGTATAGTTACACAGGTTATTGGGATTCGCCGCTCTACCTGCTGGTTAAACTCACACACCGGAAGTGCCCCGTGTGCAGCACACTGTGTATAATACACGACTGTATACTGCACGCGCTGCCATAATTACAGCGGAACTCCAGTAACTAACATGTTGATGTTCTTCACATCCCGGTATGTGCTGGGACGCTAGCTAGGTAGCTAATGCTATAATGCTATGTAAGCAGCTAACGCTGCAGTTAGACATAATGCCGGTTTATATTTCATACACACATTATTAAAATATATTCAGAAGTATTTTGAATAAAATGTAAAAAAAAAAAGAAAAAAAAAGTAAATAAACAAAAACATAAGACCGTACCTGTGTGAGTAAACGCTGCTGCTGAAGCGGCGCTCACTGTACTCGGTGTAAAGCCACGTAGATTCTACACACGCGCAAAGAGAGAAGGCTGACGTAGCGTACAAGTGCGCATGCGCACGGGTTCCTTCCCGTTGCAGGAAATCCGATTGGGTGATATCCCCACGTCATATGACATTCTGACCAATCAGGGCGTAGAAGGCGGCAGAATCCGCTGTGAATTCTGATTCCTTGCAGCCAGTGACTCGTTTCTGATCTAATGATTTTGCTGACTATCAGCAGAGGGGCGGATCTAGAACATTATTCATGGGGTGGCATTAAAATTGTGAGGGGTGGCAACACTGAAGCAAAGCGTCCTTGCATGGTTTTTGTGGATTCAAGGAACGCTATTCTTATTCGGTGTATACACTAGGGTGCACTTTTTTTTTACATTGTCCTATAAAAATTAAATTAAGTAATACTTATATTAAAATTTTACAGTACAAAACATTTAACATCTAATCGTTCATGTACAGCTACTACTGCAGCAACCTTTGTCTAAAGGTTTTTTTTTTTAGGGATATCTCAACAATATATATTAAAGAACACTGAATGCAACCAAGATAAGCAAAGTTAAGCATATAATGAGCTCTGGTTCTTTACATGATTATAGGTTAAATAAATCAAATAGGTTGTGCTTATTTTTTATTTATGTAAAATAATATTTGAAAAGCACAATGAACAACATACCATCTCTCCTCTCTTTCAATACCTGAGCTCTCTTCCTCTCTTAACCTTTTTTTCTTCCACCTTTTCACTCACTTCATGCTGGATATTTTCTGCTTCTTCACTTCTTTCTAGCTCTTTGTCATCAGTTTCTATATTTCTTTCTTCCAACACTCCATCCCCTCCTCTGTCTTCCACAACTTCTTCTGTACCCTTTTGTATCTTATCTGCACCTTCCACTCCCACAGTATCTGATTCGGATTTTCCTTTTCTTTTTGGTTTAAAAAAAATAATAAAACTCCGGATGTCAGCCTTTCTTTTCATAGTATCCTGGGAGATGCAACAAGTATGAAGTTTAGACTTTAATGCTTTCCAAACATGCACTACACTGAACAATTTTGACTAACAAGGTAATAAGGCTAACGTTAAATAGAACTGATTAAATAAAAACTTGCTATTTAGTTGTCATATAACTTGCAAGCAACTATCTCAGGCAACACTTTAGTTATCAAAGGTTCGGACAATCTTGAAGATTCAAGCTACTGAACTGAACAATATACAGTTAAGCTGTTAGTCATTAATATACGCGAAGATATCAAAAAACTCCTTTGGTTTGTTAAAAGAGCCGGATTGACGATTGAGTCATTTGTGTGTGTGTGTGTGTGTGTGTGTGTGTGTGTGTGTGTGTGTGTGTGTGTGTGTGTGTGTGATGATCTTGCTGCACTAAACGTCTTTGATTCACTAAAACAAAGCAGTTCATAAGTGTCGTTTGTTCGGACTTTAATAGAAAGACGAGATTTTGTTCTTTTATTTATGGATATTGTAGCGGGGAATAAAGAGCAACAACGGAAATACAGGTGAACAAACCACGGTGGGTGGTTTTATTGAACAATTTATTTTTATCAGCGACGCTGCTAGATGATTGGGACCTAGTTACAATGCTACTGGGTCGCGAATCTAAATGTGGGCTAATAATACTTAATTCTGGTGCGGTATGAGTTTTGCGGAACAAGCAAGACGTGACACAACAACAAGTCAAAAACAAACAAAAGTGTATTAAGTGAAAAAAACAACAAACAAACCAGGTGCAAATATAGACAAATGTAAACAATGTGTGCGCGTGTATGTATGAATGCCCAAAGTCAAAAAGTGTTTTATTGTTTGTGTGTGTGATGTAGGCTGGGAGAGATGGCCTCACCGGTAAAAGATGTACGAGAAAACGGAACGAGAGGCGTATTGAACGTGTCCACAACAGATTAACGTAATTCACGAGTCGCTGCTGTAAATCGGTCGAGGAAACTCTTTTATTTTTAGAACACTAGGACACTAGTGCTGGGTGGCAAATGGGGTGGCAAGGCTTTTTCTTAGGGCGGCAATAGCCACCCCGTGCCACCCCGGTTTGACGGTGGAATGACTGCATGCTTTACTTTCAAGGAAGCCCTCTTGTATGTGTTGTCTTCTGGCTCTCCTTTTAATTATGCTGTCATAGTTAGTCCTGCTGGAGTCCCTGCTTGCACAATACATGTGCAATCACCTTGTACATTATGTGACTAAGACCATCCCTAAAGTAAGTGTGTTATCTCTTCTTCTCTTCTCATCTGGTTGGAGCTCGCAAACCATGAAGGTCCCTTCTTGGTCTTCTTGGGATGTGTGTGGTGTCTAGGGACATTTCCACTTTACCATGAAGATGTTCTTGAACTTGAAATAATGCAGGAAGCTGTTCTCTAATGACTCGTGAGACTGCAGTCACTCAGTAGTTCAGGACTGAAATTCGTTTTGTACTTGAGCTTCCAATAGTGAAAGTGGACTCCATATAACCTTAACACATCTCCTAACACATAGTATGAGTGCTGTTCAGTCAATTCCTCTCAAAGTTTTATCCTTTTGCTATCTCAGGGAGTTTTTCCTTGCCACCATTGTCCTTGTAATTCTCATCAGGGACAATCTGATCACTTACTTATTTTAATTTCATACTCATTTCCCAATTTTTTTTTTTCCTTTTCATTGTGTAAAGCTTCTTTGCTCCAATGACCGTTGTTAAAAGTACTATACAAAGAAAATTAAATGGAATTTAATTGAGTGTAGTTTGGAGAGGAGCAAAGCAACTATGGAAACATGAATGGGATAATAAACCAAAAGCAAGACATTTGCATTGAATACCGGACAAAGTAGACGTGATAAGGAGTGGGAAATCATAAAGAGCAATTATTACTTATCAGACTAAGAATTTGACACAATAACCTTAATAACACTCTATTTATTGTAGGTAAACATCCAACGGGACTGTGTGAGAAAGGTAAGTCTGTCAAGCATGTACTGCTCTTATACAGGAAATATATGCAAGAGTGGCTAGATATGGTGGCACAGCTCCAAGAACTATGGTGAGCAGAAAGCAACATGAAGAGTTTTCTAGAATAGGGAGTCACTGATCAGGGGGAAAAAAGCGATTCAAGTTGTTTTCAAGGAAGACTGGACTGGAAAGTTGGTGTTAAAGGACAGGAAAACTGAGGAGACAGAGAGGGAGAGAGAGAGAGAGAGAGAGAGAGAGAGAGAGAGAGAGAGATCTATAGGGAGTGGCGATGCAATCTACAGAACTCCAACTAAAGAAGCAGAACAGTACTGAGAGGGGAAGTGTAAAGAAGTTAGAGTTTGTAGAAGTGCCGGATAAAAGCAGACGAAAAGTTTGAGACACAGGACAAGTCAAGACAAGATCAGGGAAGGAGGCATTAGATGTTTTAAGCGAGGCTGTTCTGTAAAAGAGAGGCCGGGAAGGTGAGGCAGAATGAGACCTACAGTTGGCAGTAATGCAACTTATACAATAAAGAATATAATAAGACCTCTGGTTATTTGTCTCGTCAATTTCTGATAGGACACAATTCTGTTGTCAGCAAAATGTTGTACATCCAAATTGATCAAGCGTTTTTACACAAACAGTACATCATTAAATACTATCTTTACTATCATACTATCTTTTTACTAATTTATATGTTTATGTTTTTGTGTCCATCTGCTTTTTGTTAGATACGAAGCCAATTAAAAGACTACTTTATACTTTTCTACTACTACTACTACTACTAATAATAATAATAATAAGTTTAATTTACTGCCTTAGCGCTGACATTTGTCGAGCTCAGACTGAGGGCACCTGAAGATTTCACCCCTTACAACCAAAAGGAAAAATTCCAACCACTCTTTCCAGTTAGAATGTCTTGAGCCAGTCAAACACATGGACTGGGAACTTAGCTAATAATGTCTATGTGGCAAACTAGCAAACAGCTATGCTACATAGCGGTGAATGGTAGTTAGCATGCTAGATAACATACCTAAATTAAAGCTAGCTCATTTTAATTAGGTTGGTTATCGCCAGCAAATTACCTAACGTGATTTTTTCGATACTGTTATTACATAATTCTGTTTTGTGTTATGAATGAAAGTGGCCAAGTGAAAGTTAGTATATTTTTTCTAGAAAACTTTTCAGAAAAGCTTTAGTTCTAAGGGTGCACACACACACACACACACACACACACACACACAGACACACACACACACAGAATGCCCCCATTGCACATGCCCGTCCCCAGAGGGCAGTAAAATTATTTACACACAGGACAGAGAAAAGTACGATATTTGCATCAATTTTATTTATACAAAAAATTATGTACCTGTATTTATATTTATAAGAACACTCAGGGACTAACAAACTCGATTAAGAGAGAATACAACAAAACCTTTGCAGTATTATGTGATATGCAGCAGTCATACAGGAGTCATGGAACAAAGAGAATGTAGGAGGGCAGCGAGGAAACTTGAGACATGCAGAAACATGAAAAAGAGAAAAATAAATATTATATAAGTTATTATAAATTGGAGGATTGGAATAGTCCACCAAAGTGGATCTGGCACTAGTCCTGAGGGTGTGTGTGGTTGTGTGTGTGTGTGTGTGTGTGCGTGTGTGTGTGTGTGTGTGTGTGTGTGTGTGGTATGTGTGGTATGTGTGTGTGTGGTATGTGTGGTATGTGTGGTGTGTGTGTGTGTGTGAGAGAGAGAGAGAGATTCAAAGATTGAAAGGGTGCTTTGTTGGTTTGACAAATAGGGACATTCATATTGCCAAAGCTCAGAATCAGGTCACAAAATAACAAAATAAATTAGTAGATAAAAAAACAAAACAAAAAAAAAAAAAAAACGTGGATTTAACTGTGCAAAAAGTAAAATAATGTGATGAAACTAATGAAAACGAATGAGAGCAAAAAGCAAAGATACTACTACTACTATTACTACTGCTAATGTACTTCTACTACTAATAATAATAATGGAGAAAATACACCTAAAGAAGAATCATTATCGGTACAAAAGAGGGGGAAAAGAAAAAGAAAAAAAAGTTAATAATTAAAAAGTGGGCTTGTGCTACACATATAATTGGTAATCTCTCTTTCTCTCTCTCTTTCTATCTGTCTCCGCAAAGGTGGTTCTCTCTTAATCATGTTTGTTAGTCTTTATAATAACTATATATATATATAATGTATATCGTATATAATTCTTTGTAATATAATAGTGCTACATAATTAAACTTGATGCAAATATTTGAATGCAACTAAATAATCACATGTATTTCCCTTTTTAGATAATACTATATCATTGCCCATAACCTCTCCATAATGCTCCAGCTGGTGTTTAACTTCTTGATCTTTTCAGCACTATTATAATGGCTCCAATTATTATCACTTCTTTTGTGTTTGATTGATGGCTTCATGCAGCTGTAAATGTGTATTAATTTCAACTGATTTTCACTGTTGATGTGTGTAGATGAGTGACTGCGTGACTCTCACTCTCAGTTTGTGAGAGTCGCAGCTTTGTAGATAACAGCGTCTACATAGCTAGCTAACAAAAACTAGCAATCAATGGTGGCTGGATAGACAAATAGCAAAGGGGTGGTGATGCTGTTATTTAACATAAAATCTTAGACAGATGCAATTAGTATTAATTTGAAAAATGTCATTAGCTGGATACGTAATGTAGCTAGCATGCATTAGCAAAACCCTAAACTGCATTAACAAATTTAATTAGTTAAGTTATTTAGTCAGCTAAGTTATTTATTTATTTGACAGTGACGTGGTGAATATTTTTTGTAATTTCATTGCGCAATTATGGTGTATATATATATATATATAACGATATCTATAACAAAGCACAATATTGCTGCCATTGTTGGTGGGTCATACAGAACAGTCACATGTGATTTGAACATGCGCTTGTGTTGCTGCCAAGTTCATTTGTTCACCAATGTTCTCTAACAATCCTCTAAGGGCTTCACAGAACAGCTGTATTTATACTGAGATTAAATTAAACACAGCTGGACTCTATTTACTAATTAGGTGACTTCTGAAGGCAGCTGGTTCCACTGGATTTTAGTTAGGGGTATCAAAGTGAGGGGGGCTGAATACAAATGCACGCCACACTTTTCAGATATTTATTTGTAAAAAACGAAAGAAAGAAAAATAGACATCTTTCCTTCCACTTCACAATTATGTGCCACTTTGTGTTTGTCCATACATGAAATCATAAAATCGCTTGGCTTGGCTTGGCTTTCCACTAATGCAAACACGGTTTGAACAGCTCCCGGATGTATGTGCAACTTAGCCACCGTTCGGCTTGGCTTGGTTTGTTCACTTGTATCCAGAGGCAAATTCTTGGCAAAATTCATGACGCAGGCTTTTCGCATGCCGAGGTACCACTGTATATATGTGTGCATATGTACACCAATGTTAGTACCCAGGAAAAGAGTTTGTAGAAATAGTTAAGCTGAAAATAAGCTGATTAGCTTTAAAGTAATCAGTGCTGATATTATTTCAGGGTGAAGTCTGAAAGGTTCATGTCTGACTGTCTTTCTGTACGGCACTCTCTGAACTCTCTGCCCAACTTATTAATACAAAGACCTCATTAATAAAAGTTTGTACGGTTGAGTATTTTACGCCTTGTTGTACTTCTTTTGTTGTCAGCCAAACACACTCCATGTTCGGTAATTGGAGAGTCAATCACTGATGAGAAATCAAAAAAGTAGAACGGATAAAGATTAAAACGTCTTAAAACAAATCCAGCATCTTACAGTTTACTTATACCGCTTCAGTGCTGTTCTTTCAGCAGTGAAAATATGAACTAATCCCAGTAAAAAAAAAATTTTAGTTTAGATCTTTTAATTAATATCTATTGGTGCAGCTGTTTTTTTTGATAACATTAACCAAGTAGCTGATTTTAAAGTAGATTATTAAATCTGGCACATAACTGTTCATATCATCGCTTTTACATTTTTTGCATTACTGAAACTGTTGTTTCTGTATATTCCACATACTCTGTATATAAACAAGCTGCTATAGTGTTAATTGGCTATGTTGAGTGACGCGAATAGCCACGCCCACCTCGAGCACTGTATCTAAAAGCACCGCATTCATCCTAAAAAGCCCTAGATGCTGTGACATAACTGCTCATGACATCATTTCTACTCAACAGTTTGATTTAATTGATGGCGCAGGTTTAACTTCAGGACTTGACAAAGTTTCATTCAATTCTGTCTAGCCAGTTTTGTGTGTGAGTGTGTGTATGTGTGTGACATGTTCTTGGTAATATAATTAAAAAAATATTACTAAAAAAAACAATTTTAATAATCAGCTTTTTTGGCGTGTGTTTTTGGTAGCTAAGGTTAGCTTAATGCTGGTTTATTTGATGTGGCCTGCAGATGGCGGTAACGAGTCGTGTAGCGTTCCGCCTTTAAACAAGAAGAAGAAGAAAACAGGAAGTCAAGAAGTAGTTACGCGCCGCGGAGTTACAGAGCGACAACAATGCTCGTTTCTCTACGGCTTGCTTAGTTTCAGTTTCTGACTTTACTACGAAGCCAGGAGACGGTTTCGGAATTTTAAATGTAAAGCTTGGAAGTTTTTTTTTTTTTTTTTTCTGCCAGGGATTAAACATGGCAATAGCTAACGTAGCTACGGAGTATGTTTTCACGGACTTCTTACTGAAAGAGCCGAGTACTGAGGGGAAGTATAAGGGCGCGCGCCTGGACCTGGCTCTGGATAAGCTGGTGCTGTGTATAGCGGTGGGGCTGCCGCTGCTGCTCATCTCTCTGGCCTTCGCCCAGGAGGTCTCAGTCGGTAAGACACACGTTTTCACACACGCTACACGTTTTCTCTCTAAGTTGCTCTCGTGCTCGTCTTTGTGAGTAAGCAGCAGGTTAAACAGTCACACAAGACATAGTGTATTAGAAATGGCATTCTTCTTTCTCTCCACACCCTGAACCTGTCCTGCTGTGAATCTTTTCATATTTTAAAGATTATCCTTAAATAGAATCATACATAACAACAAACACGAAAGAAACCTTGAGTAATCATTTCAATATTACCAAAACAAACAAACAAACAAACAAAAATCTCCTGAGGCTTCTGTACTTATTTATAGTTCTCTTTGTTCAACACAACCCTTATCACTGGAGATGGGAATCACCGGTCACCTCCTGATATGATACGAAACATATATATAACGAAACATCACGATTTTATCAATATCTCGATTCTCTAACTTTGCTACAATTTTAAACATTAAAAAAAAAGTTTAATGGTTAATTAAAGATTGCCCGTTCCTTATAATATTAATATTCTCACTTAAAAACCAAACGCAGCACTTAAACAATACGAACTAACTGCAAATGCAAGAGTTTAACATTTTTACTGAGCAGCAACGCATCTCTGTCCTCCGCCGTAATTATTATTTCTAAAGAAACGTCACTACTACTATCTTACTACTTTTGAAGTACTTTAACTATTTACCTCCTCTAAGGTGCAAGTGGTGGCAGGTATGCGGTGTGACCGTGTGTAATGACTGGGTTTGATTCGCTTAATTCGGTTTTTAGAGAGAACGACCGATCAGTGACTTTAATTGCATGTAATATTTCTTCTATATCGAACTTTCAGCTGCATAACACACACATTGTTATATAATTTCTGTTATGCATTATCACCCAGATGAGGATGGGTTCCCTGTTGAGTCTGGTTCCTCTCAAGGCTTCTTCCTTTTGCCATCTCAGGGAGTTTTTCCTTGCCACCGTCGCCGCCACACTTGGCTTGCTCATCAGGGACAATCTCATTATCTAGACACATTTTCTCCCACATACACACTTCCATAAATGTTCTTTTCATTTGGTGAAGCTGCTTTGAGACAATGACCATTGTTTAAAGCGCTATAGAAATGAAATTGAATTGAAAGTGATTTTTAACATTTGAATGTAAAGTGAATAATGTAATGGCATAAGAATGTGTTTCTGTTGCGCCAAACAGAAGCTTTTGTGCTCAGTACAGAATCATTTATATCTAAATCTGAATCACCGGTGACGGCCAATTAAACAGAAAACCAGCCAATTCTGATCACTGGCTGATCGACTAGTTCATATCTATTATACATAAAAACATATACGTAACATACGTAAAAACTGTTTTTTTTTTCTAAGATTTATTTTATAGACAAGAAAGTTAACCTACGTGCTATGCATAATATTAAAACACTTAAAGAGCATCACAATGAAGAGACAGATGGCGTTAATGATATTCCGTCCACTTCCGTGTCCAGGTACGATTGTCTTCTGTGTCTGATTTGATCCGCGCTCGAGTACAGAACGATTTTGTTCTCACCGATCAAAATGAACCGGATTAAACTGGGTGAAGTGTCCTCGAAAATTATCCCCGGTCACTAATGTGAAAACGCCCTAAATCACTACAGTCTTGTTCACCTGAGGTAGAGTTCGTACAAGCGGTGAAACAACTCATCAGCTGTGTGACGAGCAGGTATTCAAGCTGTAATGTAAGAAAATCATCTGACGTGTTGATTAAAAAAAAAGAAGAAGAAAAAAACCTGTTATATAACATCTTTAATTTATTCTCCTCTCAGTAGAGCAAAGTGTTCAGTTTGAAGTACAGGCTGTAAATCAGTTACCTATTTATTTATTCGTTTAAAAAAAATGTGTGTATATATATATATATATATATATATATATATATATATATATATATATATATATATATATATATTTGGCCCATTAACAGTTACGTCCTCATTGGGGGTTGTACAGTTTAACTGTAACATCTTTTGTTAAAAATTTTTCTAAATCTTTTTGTTAATTTCTTTTGTGTATGGGTTCTCTCCCCCCCCCCCCCCCTTTTTTTTTTAAATACGTGACTAACAGGAGTTACGTCTTATTAACTAATAGAACCTGAACCGCTAGCACAACGCTAGATATGTAACTTTTCACTTCGGTTCACTCCAAGCTGTTTACTTCATGTCTGCCTTCTTTAAACTTTCTCCAGAATCCCTTGCTGCAAATCACATGCAAACGCGTCTAGATATTTTAATTGCAAATCGTTCACCAGTTTTAAAGCATTCTTGGGGGAGGGGAGGACGGTTAGTACAGGAAGAAAACGATGTTAATGCAATACTTGAAGAAAACAAAACCCCTTTGACACGAAAGTGTTTTCAGTAACACAATTGAAGGCTGTAACCCAGTCACGTAAACATAAGCCTGAAATTAAGATGAGAGTCATGTTTCTTTCTTTCTTTTTTTTTTTTCTTTCATCATGTTTTTTTTCCTCAGGTACTCAGATAAGCTGCTTCGCTCCCATGAACTTCTCCTGGCGTCAGGCCGCGTTTGTGGACAACTACTGCTGGGCAGACGTACAGAAACAGGACACCGGGGGACTTCCACTCTCATTGCACAAGGTCCTCAATTAACACAGCTTGCTCAAACAGTTGTCTCTGTCTCTCACACACTCAAGCGGTTCAAGAAATCAGTACAGGCTGGTGATTTTTAAAATAGTGTGTGTGTTCATAAGTTAGCTTGAGTATAACTTTACTACCACGCTCAGTGTTTATTTAATATGTGGACAATCTCGAGTGTTGTAATAGCAGCCAATACAGGTTGTATATAAGTCTTGTGGATTTGAGTCCTGGGCGCTGAGATTATATGTAGAGAAATATAGAAGTTTTATTCTTGAAAGATTTTTTAGTTTTTGTTCTTAGCAATCAAAAGTCCCAGTTTGACACGAACACCCCTTTTTAATAAATCACAACACTCTAAAGATTATTTTATCTCTTATGATCACAGTCAAGAATTGCATTTCTTTTTTGCTAAAATCAACAGTTAAAAAAACTTATTTTTTTTCAATCCAGTTTTAGCTACAAGTTTTAGTTAAAGACTTTCCCCATGCTGAAAGTTCAACTTTACTGTCTATAGTGCTGGTGCTGGAGCTTCTACCCGAAAGTGATCACTAAACAAACATCTCCTTAAAAACAGAAAACATCCCCCATATCAGCGATCTGATCTTTCCAGAAAGACATGTCTGAGTGTAAAATGCATGTTACAATCTGCAGATGATTCTGCAGAGAATCTTAAGACGCATGTACTGTATGTGCACCATAATAACCAAGTAACAAAACAGATGAACACACTGTCAAATAGTATATACTTATTCATTTATTCATGCATTTTCACACTTACCACGTACAAGAATAAACTCTTTCAAAAGATCTAAAATGTTTTGTGGGAGACGGAATGTTTTTAAGTATTTCTGTCCCTATGGTGAATGATCCTAATTTCGGAAATTCTTCAACAAAACAAGAAAACTTCACAGTCCAATACAGTGGAAAACAGCTCTGAGTCAAACCTTCGTCTCCCCTTTTAAGGCGCAGAGACAATACTGTTACATTTGCTGTGTTTAATTAATTTCCTGGGGCGTGGTTACGGTTTTTGGCAGACAGTGATTTAGTCAACTGGATTGTCGTATGCTTTACATTTGTATATTTGTGTCAAAGGCGTATAAGACTCACATTGTCGGACTTAAGAACAAATCCGACTTAGGAACGTGCTCCTGGAAACACAATTGGGGACTACCTGTATACGTCCTACGTTTGCTTGATGGCATGATCAAACGTACTGGTGATGAGTGTTGTAATCCTGTAAGTTTTATACCTCAGCTCTACTCAGAAGCTTCACACCTAAACTGAATATGCATAGTTAAATTTAGCCCGTTCTTTATAATATACATTTTCTCACTTAAAAACCAAGGGCAGCATTTAAACTACAAAATGACCTCATATACAAAAGTTTAACATTACACTTTAAATTAATTAAAAAAAAAGCTTAATTTTCTTATTTCTATTACATAATTCATTAAAATTGTTATTTCTAAACAAACACCTACAACATGGGATGCCTCAACTTGACAATTAGCGCGTGTCAAGCAGTTGCGAGCACACAGGCGGATGCGGCTTGTAACACTAGTGTGTCTCGAGGTTAAAATGTTAGCACATCATAAAAACAATAGTAGTGTTTCCTTATTTAAGGACCGGATAATGAGGAAATGCTAATGAAATAAAAAAATCAGTACACACGTTGCTGCTGTATTTTTAAACATAACTAAAACAATTATATAGATCTCAACTAATGCTTCTCTATCTTCTTTCTTTTTTCCTCTCTCTTCCTCATGCATGTGAAGTTTTTCCCCTACATCCTCTTACTCGTAGCCATGCTGGTGTACGTCCCAGCCTTGTTTTGGCGATTCACTGTGACCCCGGGTCTCTCCTCTGATCTCACCTTCATCATGACCGAGCTGGACCGGTCTTACAACCGAGCCATCAAGCTGGCCAAACATCTCCACGGCTACTCCACAAGCTCAGACATACACAGGTATGCATGTTGTACATAACGTACAGGTACACGCCACACACCAGCACACAGTTCTTTCAGGTCGAGCACTTTCCTTTTCCAGCTGCAGGGAGATCTGCCGGCACGTTTTTCTGGTGTTTTATTAGTGAAGAACAACGAGCTCGGATTGTTCAGTTCAGCTGATTTGACTTGCAGTTCAGTTGAAGAATAGGTTCATTTTATGACTTAATTATTAAGTGAGTACTAAAAGCATTACTGGTTTACAAATATTAGAATTCCAGCAAAAAAAATATCAAATAGGAAAATATGTGTAGACCATAAAAGAAAGCAGCATATGATGTAAAAGACCACTTTTCAGACATAAAAAAAAACAAAAAAACAAAAATAAAGTTTCTGAGTTTTGCATGCATGAAAAAAGAAGCAGGTGCGACAAAGTCTCCAGGGTTCTGCATGATGTTCAGAAAAACTAAGCAGCTAATAAATAATTTTTGAAACTGCACAAATTATACCTGAGACTATATTTTAAGCACAGGGTCATCACAATGATTATTGACTATATATATATAATTATTATTATTATTTTTGTTATGATGATTTTTTTGGTTTTTGTATTTAAGAAACCTTTAGTCCACAGCAGACTTTAGCACAGTACAGTAAGTCCTCGACTTGAGAACGGGTTCCGTTCCAGGAGAACGCTCGTAAGCTGGATTCGTTTGTAAGTCAGACAAAGTGAGTCTTTTACACCATTGACACAAATACACAATACACAAACAACGCACAGGTTTGGTGTTTTTTTTCCACATTATACTCTCGCGAGACCACCCCTAAAAATCTGAGTGAATCCGAGTGACGCAGCAGAGTCAGCTGACCTCGTTTAATAAAAGGAACCCAGGAAGTAGTCAGGGAGAACTTGAACGGATTCATTGAAACCGGTGAGGCCGACTCTTTTCCCCTGCACCCACACAAACACACGCAATATACTAGACTTTAGACATTTTATACATTCACTTACACACTGAAAATATTGTCTATAATTGTAAATATTGGTATCTGGTGCACTGCAGTGTCTATATTTGTACAATACACGTGAGATGCTTCTACAGTCTGTTCGCATCTTCTAATGTTCATAGATCTGCGACCGTTTGTAACTTGAATGTTGGTAAGTCGGGGACTTGCTGTACTGTATAAAGCAGGGACTGATGTACAGTACTTCAGAAACATGCTGAAGTTTGGCCACGAGATCTACTGCCAGTGAAACAAATAATTGTTTGATATTTGAGTTACAGTCTTCTTTAGGGTATGATTGCAGGGCATCCATTCTACACTAGCAGATAATGAGAGTAAAGCAGATTGTGTATTTATTTATTTTGGTTTATAGAAAGACATACCCGTACCCATATCCCTAAGCCTTTGTATAACAACACAGAAGCACTGCTTAAAAAAAAAAGTGGTTAAACTTTAGGTGTTTACTGAATTTATAAAAGCACGATTAGCAGTCTGAGGAAACACAGGCAAAGTGTTTAGCCACCAAAAAGCGTCCGAGAGAGATCCAGGTACCATGGTGATCCCAGAAAAATAAAAAGGAAGTATGAGAAAAGAAGTTAATGCCATGGCCAAATTCATAATTCTGATTATTTTCATCAATACTGATATCACAATGTTTTAAAACGTATTGATTTTGGACACAGAAAACAAAAACGCTTAAGGAAGAGAAACGCAGCAGTTACATTTTTGCTCCATTGCACTCGGGAGACCCGGCCAGATGTTTCTGTAATGTAACAGCAATGCTATTTATCATTTTTAAGGTTTGTTTGGAAAGAGTGAATGGTTTTGTACATGATAATGCAGACATAAACATATTTAACAACATCTGTACTAAAGATATTATGGTATCTTAAGACTTTTGAACAATACTTTTGAACAATATCCACACACATACACTTAAGTATTTAATCATAAACATTTACATAAACTACAAAATGAGTTCTAGTGTTTTTTTGTTTTGTTTTTTGTTTATCCAGTTGGGTGGGGTTTCTGCATTCTGTATCTGGCAGCTTCGGCTCAATTCACTTTCATCTGGTGAACACAGAGCAATGGTGTAAGAGAAAGCAGTTAAGCGGCCCTAAGCATACATTGTTGAGTTTGAACATGTAAAATATCAGATATATCAATGAGGCCAAAAACTCTATTTAGCACGAAGGTGACTAAACTAAACAAACCTGCGATTCTCAAGCACGCTAATTGCGAGCCGAGATCTGTGCTGAACAACTACATTTGAAGATTTATAAACAAATGAGAAAATGATTGTGAAACAGGATGCCAAAGAATAATGGTTTAATCTTAATAATCTTGTTTTTATAAGCATTGGATGCCAAAATTGTAATTGAATATAAAGTTTGGATTAATCGCACAGCCCGATCCAGTGAGCTAATCCTCATGAAAACTGTGGGGGGGGGGAAAGGGTTTTAAACTTTTTTTTAAACGATTAGTTGGCCATGAATATATTATTAACGTGCAATAGAAACCTAAACCTTGAAACCTAAAAATTTTTTTTTTTGTTTTTATTTTTTAGTTGTCATACATTTACAGTTTTCTAATCTTAATTCAAAACATTTTTGTGTGTGTAAGTGTCTCTTATTATTTTTATGCCTTGCTTATAGTATAGCTTGTTGTCTGATACATTTGATATGATTTTCTTTTTTCAGCTCACTCATCCTTAGTGTGTGTGTTGTATTCTGCAGCTCTTTGCCAGACCTGACAGAAGGCTGTTTTAAGTACCCGCTGGTGGAACAGTATCTGAAGACCAAACGTCTCTCCTGCAGCCTGCTGGTGCGCTACCTGCTGTGCCGACTCTTCACCTTCGTTGCTCTGATCCTGGCCTGCGTCTACCTGAGTTACTACATCCGGCTGTCTGTAACAGACGAGTTTCCGTGTAACATCCGCACCGGTGTGCTGTTTAATGACTCCTCCGTACCCGGAGCCCTGCAGTGCAAGCTCGTAGCCGTGGGCGTCTTCCAGCTCCTCAGTTACATCAACCTCACCGTGTACGTTCTGCTGGCACCTGCGTGCGTGTATGCCATGCTGGTTCCCCTGAGGAGCTCGGCTGGATTCCTGAAACCGTACACGATGCTGCCCACTCTCGAGGTGATGGAGTTTGGACGCAGGGCTTGGGACGATCTGGCGATGTACCTGTTGTTTCTGGAGGAGAACCTGAGTGAACTGAAGAGCTACAAGTGTCTGAAGGTGTGTATACTGTTGCGTGGTACAGGTTTGTATAATTCTCCCTGATGGATTGATCGTTTATTAAAGCACATGAGCACAGTTGTTGCGCTTGGATACAAAGTTATTAGTTTTTAATTTAGCATTTGGTGTGTTTTGTTGTGCGTGTGCCCTTTTTATTTATCTTTTTATTATTATTTTTTTTTAAGTTTACAAATGGGTGCTATAAAATTACAGGCTACAGCTGCAGTTATTTGACAAGTTTAAATTTTATAGACTAGAGCTGTCTGATACTTTGTGAAAAGTTAAATTGTGTAGGATAAAGTTGTGGATGCTTTGTACAAAGTGCAGTTTTAAATGGTAGCTGTTGGATAGATACCTCGTAAACGTACAATCTTGTAAGGTGGAGCTGTCCAATTTCTTGTTAAAAATGCATTTTTCTATGGTAGAGCTTTTTGATTTCTTGTTGAAAGTATCATTTTGGAGGGTAGATCTTTCTGAAAAAAAAAATTAAATAAAATAGGCTAACAGGATATGGGAGGGAAAAACAAAAAGTTAAATGTTGACCTAAAATATCGACATTCAGTTTGTACATTCATCCATTTTTTGGTGCCGGGAATGAGAGTCACATGGTCTCGATTTTTTTTATTTTATTTATTTATTTTTCTTCTTTTTCTGTCCCATTGTATTTTCTTCTCCAGATTCGGCTATATATGACTCAAACATCCAGGTTCACACATTTAAATTATTTATGACGTTGGTCAACATTTGTTCTTACGGCCCTAATTTGATTAGCCTTGTGATTATTCTAAAATCTATAGGAATAAACCTATAGTATACATAACGTTGTGACGAAATCAAATATTATTTTAAGTTCCAGGAGATTCCCGACCTCATCAATTAACACAGTTGTGCGTGTGTGTATCTGTAGGTATTAGAGCTACTGAAGGAGTCCGGAGAGATGCAGTTCGACACCCTGGCCCTCCTGCAGTCACTGGGGCAGGTTAAAACCGACGTGGTGGATGGAAAGCTGCGAAAGAGAGACTTGAACGCGGAGAAGACGGAGGGGAACTGTGTAGAAATGAAAGGTGAAGAAAACAAAGTAGGCGTGGCTGTTATGGTGATACGTGCTAGATTAGACGACGGAGTTTACCCTGATACCCGTTTAATATGATCTGTATTTATCCCCATTGCTATTGAGTCATATTTACCCCTACACCTTACTCTGATCCGTATTTACCCTGAGCTTCATTTCCATGATCTACATTTACCCTGAGCTCTGTTTACATTGATCCCAATTTGCCCTGATCCTTGTTTGTGCGCCTCCACGTCTGTATACTCGCATGCGTTTCTGTACAAGTTGGTATCCGCGCTTGTTTGTTTTTGTTCATGTGAGTGTTTGCATATTGGTGTGTGTTTGCATGGGTGTTCGCTTCACATGATCTAGTGTTTGTGTGTTGTTGATTTTGCAGAAGCTTCCCCCCTGCTGAACGACGACAGAACCGGGACGCCTCGAGATGACCCAGCTGTGCGCCAGAGAGTCACATGATGTGCCACAGGGTCACGTGATTTTGCCGATGTGGGTAAACACACTTGTGATCCCTGATCAGACTTCATGTGCTGTGGTCGGGGTAGCTCATGCTGGATATCGTTCTCTTTGTGTGTGTGTGTGTTTTGTATGTGTGTTTTGTATGTGTGTTTTGTATGTGTGTGTGTGTGTGATTTTAGAAATGCAGATTTGTCCAAGAAATTATTATGAACTGTTCTCTTCATTGCTGATATGTGCCATGTTTAATGTTTACCTCATTTATTTGGAGACAGCACGAATGTACTGGGATATGAATGAGGTGTGTGAATATTTATGCTACTTGTGACAATGGTACACGTTTTCTCATCTGGAACTGCAGGACTGACGTGCAGATAAGCTCGTACACGGGGATCAAAATCCATATCAATGAACTTCAACTTATTTAATCCTGTTTTTTTTTGTTGTTGTTCTTTTCAAATCCTGTTAAACTGAATTACTGAACTAACAACCCGATGCCACGGTTTTCAGTAACTCAACTGTGTGACGCTGTCCTGTTTACTAAAATATCATAATATTTTCAATATTTATAAGTAAACCTGCCTGTTTTGGGAGACTTTAATGTTGTACTTTTCTATAACTTGTTCTCCATGGTACGATATTATTATGTAGGGATTTTCTCTGATGTTAGTTAATGCTATTTTTTTTTTCTTTTCAGCTTGCTGTCTATCAAAATTTTAGGATGTTGTTCATTTTCTATTTTTCCCTCTTAATAATAAATGTGCAAAGCGTAAGGCTGCTATTAGGAAAGTGTAATACAAACAACAAGCAACTGAATTATAAACAGGTTCATTAGAGTTCCAAGATCAAAATCTCATGTTTAGAAATGAATAGTGTTCGGTACAAAAGTTCTACATGTTCATGTAAAAGTGTAATTTATGTTTTTTTTTTTTTTGTGTGTGTGTGCTCGTTGCTCGTACAGTATATCCCTTTAAACATCTTCCAGAGACGCATCCTACTTGAGCGTTGCAGCCTTTATTTATAAGACACTTGGAAATGTCAACATATTCGTCTCTTTTTAAAAAGGATTATACTTGAACTGTTTAACTGGTGCATGTGCCAAAAATAATGTTTCTGTGATGTCATCATGCATAATGGTGTAGAATGAAATAATGGTGTTCATGCTGTTATTATTTGAGATCATTTGTGTCGCACTATTAAACATACCGAATGTCAGACTCCTACTATACAGGAGTGATGAGACAATCTTGGGACAACTTTTTTTTTTCATGGGACATCTAATGACAATGAGGTATTGATCTTGTTGAGGTTATTAACTGTGGTTAGAGCTGAAATCACCTAATCGTTTAAAGCTACAAACCAGAATAAGAATTTTCTGAACTTTCTATGCTTTGTAATTCTAGTCATCTGTAGATATACTTGTTCTGTAAGTTCATGTCTGATTCTGCTGATCAGCTTTTAGTATTGAGACCTGGTCAGTGTTTAAATTAGTTTCATTT
This sequence comes from Clarias fuscus, assembly GCA_030347435.1. Classification (NCBI taxonomy): domain Eukaryota; kingdom Metazoa; phylum Chordata; class Actinopteri; order Siluriformes; family Clariidae; genus Clarias; species Clarias fuscus. Next base: position 6,241,528 of record CM059226.1, on the reverse strand, counting down.
ATTACATATTTGCTGTTTTATTTGTTGATGCGATCGTTTATTTGTTTTTTTCAGTCACTGCATGCATTGTGTGCATTGGGGGGGAAAAGGTGCAGGGTTCCTATTTTTTCTTGGCAATAAAATTTGTTCATTTTTACATTGATGTGGACTTCTTTGCATTTTTTAGGCTGAGGATGCTTAAGGCTGATTTATAAAATGAATCGTTTCTCTTCTGACTTTGAACGCGCAACAGTAATTGAATTCTGTACTAAAACTCCAATAAAGTCATTACACTAATGCCTAGTGGATGCTTCTGGAATCTTGGGGAAAAGAACAAAAAAAAAACCAAAACAGTAGTGCTCACACTATGCTAAAGCCCAGTTCCAACATTTGCCTGCTGATCGCGATAAGTTTATGATGAGCCATGTGGAGTAAAATCAGGGTGACCTGTAGTGATCTACAGCTAACATCTACTAGTGAGCTAGAACTTTTTGTGACCCACAGGTTTGCTGCAGGTTCACTACAAGTCACTACAATCTGTGGTCGTTCATGACTTATGTATTTAACCACAGGCAGCTTGTGACATGGGATATAGACCTGTGTCACATGAGGGCAAGTAGGTTTAAGCACCATGATGGTATCACTGCTAAGTAAAGTTTTATTAAAAGGATAATAAGATGTGCATCTTAAAATTAGAATCAACCACATGTGCAGGTTCATGAACCAACCCTGGAATTAATCATTTGAAATCTGTGCATTCTAGCTATTCTTCCAATATGACTGGCGGATTCAAAAAGAAATTGAAATCTATTGTATTCTGTATTCTTTTTGAAAACATGTCATGTTTGCTTTTTTTTTTTTTTTTTTCAAGTTGCTGTTCCTGACTACCATTTGGATCTCACATGCCATTTAATTTCTTGTAGAAGAATTAGTACTGTGCTTGTACAGTATGAGTGTTCAAATCAAACTGGGACTTGTGATGAAATATCTCCTGAATGGATGCATAAAATCGATTGACATTTACAGAAGACTTCAGGCACATTACGGTGATGAGACTCTTTAAACATCGGCATTAAAACATCGGAATGGTGCAAGTATTTAAAAAAAAAAGGGTGAATGCCAAGGTCATTCCCATGAACATTCAGCGTATAGACATTTGATCGGATGGTTTCTCTCTTGTTGTCCCCACTAGTCTTTACTTCGCGTTCCTAGTCTCTGGCTGAAGAAAAACCATTAATTATTTAACTTCAACTTTATTGCCATTATTATAAATAACAGCAAGATATCATCAGAGCATCATCTTCTGGCATGTGATGTAATAAAGTGCATCTATTGTATGTGCTGCAGCAATGCAAGTCCAGTTCAGAGTTATTGTAAAAGTGAAGTACGATATATAGGAGTAGGTGGGGGCAAAAGAAGAGAGGCAGGTAACTCCTTGTTTAACAGTCTTACAGCCGCTGGAAAGAGCCACAAAGTTTGAAAAAATGTACATCTTTTGTTGAATTTCCAGACACTTTCATGTGTATATTGTGTAAAGTAAGGGGCTTAGTACACATCCCTGGGGGACCCCGGTGTTAAGACGCACTGTGGATGACATGACATTATCTCACACAATTATTATCTCACATTTTACACACAGCGATGCATCTAACCAATAAGAAATGAATCTGAATTCCTGTAACCAGTCTTAAAGAATAAAGTGGGATTTATTGGAAATGATGGGAAGCCAATCCAAACCACAAAGTGTGAAAAAAAGTACATCTTTTGTTATATTTCCAAACATTTTAGAGAGCAGAACCATTTTGAACATCAGAAATATTTGCGCATGCAAACACTCATCTTGTCGAATCAGTGTCCAGGTTAACAGTCAAGTTGAAATCTTCAATCAGAATGATTTCAAACGGATTTAAGAAATGTTTTATCTAAATGGAGCTGCTGTAACATATTACTGTAATCACCACACAATCTCTGTGTAAAGAAAAATGAATTGACTACCATTTGGGTGTGAAGGTAGGATTACTAATATAAATATTAATATAAACAGGTAAACAGGATTAAATAATAATAATAATAATAATAATAATAGAAAGGAATTATAATAGGAATTTTGCAATCAGAGTTGGCGTTGGATCAGAGAGCATGAAGGAGAATCAGGATTTCGGCAACAGAAATAAACACTCGCTTATCGTTACCAACAAACATATTTGCATTCTATAATGACATTTTCAGCTCTGCAAAGGAGTCAATATTAACAGAACAAAAGACCTACTGCTCTAGAGATTTGCATAGAGGTCAAGCTGCTTCACTCGTGATAATTCTGATATGAAAAAGTGCACAAAACGAAGCTTTCCGTCTTCTTTATCACCTTGGCAACGCAGGTTTGAGCGAGCTTCTCTGGCTCAGGTTGATAACGCTTGTTTTTACACCTTTATAAGGTCGGGGTGATGGTATGAAGCCACTGTAGTTCGACTCCCAGATGAAAGTCAGGAGGAGGTCAGATGAAGAGTTGGCGGGTTCGCGATCGACGTTCAACACAGCAGAAAAGGGAAGCAGTAAACATGCTGAGATCCTGCAATTACATTTCAAAAAACAGAAAGCTCAAGGGTTCAGTGTTTACCACACCTATGTACATTATGTACAGAAAAAACTCAGAAAATGTAAGCTGTGTACTATGAATTCATGGGACGATCATTGATTATGGTGATGTCCTGTGTAGTTCAGGCAATTGATTATAATAGTTTCTAATACATGCATGCATGCACATACTGCGCATGATCACATCACGGTTGTGTAAAATGCTGGACGATGTTCAAGGTGACCTGTTATCCTGGAAAAAAAAAACGAGGATCCTGGATGTGGCCGTACTCTAGTTTTAGGACACCATGAATTAACATGAAGAGCATGGCATGAGTCCAGTGGTAAATCCTCGTTGCCAAGGTAATTAGTTAATTAGCCAAGGTAATTAGTTATTAACCAAGGTAATTAGTTATTAAGCAATTTAAAGCATGCTTGTCGTTAATCCTTATGTTTCCACACAATCAACTCATTTTAACATTATCATTGGAACAATAGAAATATGATCAAACCCAGCCCTTTTCACTGCCAACTGTGTCTCTCTTGTATTCGTTCTTCCCTGGACAGTACCTGTCGTAGTGTAGGTTGTGTGACATTAAATGTCGCAAACTCCTCAGTACGTTGAGAGGCTGAAGATAAGCTGAACTTAACATGAAAGAGAGAGAGAGAGAGAGAGAGAGAGAGAGAGAGAGACAGCCTAATACAGCAGTTTTTGACGTCTGAGACACTCGTCCTTGTGGCTATATTCTCGGAAAGAGCAAAAGTAAAAAAAAAAAAAAAAAAAGTCGTTCTCAGACAACTCTGTAGTCTACCTTCTGTACGCCGGTCAAGGACGCAGGACGTTTTTACCAGCTCAGGACAAAATGTCTAGACATGATAAATGGCTTTCTATTGGCTTGTCATTGGAAACTTTGAAACAAAGAAGAGTATAAGTGAAGAGAAAAGACTGAAGTGCGATAAACAAGAGTGTGAGGACAGAACACATTAGTGGAAAAGACATCATTAACATTTATTCATTCATCTTCTATAGCGCTTATCATGTTACAGGGCCTGGAGCCCACACCAGGGGACTTTGGGAATAAGGTGGGACACACCCTGAACACACACACAACAAGCAATTTGGGAATGCTAATTAACCTAATCTGCATGTCTTTGAACTGTAGGATGAAACCAGAATAGGAAGAGGAAACCCACCAATCACGGAGAACTTCAAAAACACACACACACACACACACACACAGACCCAATGCGGGGTTCGAACCCTCAACCCCGGAGGTGCCAAGCGACAGTATATTTGGATTCCTTTTCTTTTTTTAAATATTGTAGCTAATATTTTTACCTTTCCCCCCACATTTTATGACTTTATTCTCAAAATAATGTGCTTTGTAAAAATCAAGTAACTTGAAAACAGTAATCCAGTCATAATCCATCATCGTCATCATTATCTATACCTCTTTATCCTGCATACAGGGTCGCAGGGGGCCTGGAGCCCATCCCAGAATACTTAGGGCATGAGGCGGGGTGCACCATGGACCATAGCTGGCCAAGCACACATACAGTACACACACACTCCCACACTCATTCACACACTAAGGGCAATTTAAGAATCAGCCAATCAACCTAATTTGCATGTCTTTGAACTGTGGCAGGAAACCAGAATGCCTAGTGGAAACCGAACAAGCACACTAAAAAATCCAACTAGGTAAATGTTGAATGAATTAATATTGTATTGTTGGCCTGACTTCTTATACAGCTACATCGTTTCCACACTGCAGCTGGAATTGCTCACCAGTTCAGTTACCCTGTTCAATGCTGAACTGGTGAGCAATTCAAGCTGCAGTGTGGAAACGATTGCCCACTGAGATCCTCCGCGGTATCCTGTCCTCTCTTCCGTGGACGACCAGCCTTCTTGGGCGACTTGAATGAGTTTGTGATGTTGTAAAGATTCAATATTCTTGAAATCACAGATTTGGAACGACCAACTTGTCTTGCTATGGCTGATGGGGTCATCCCTTTAGCCATAATCTGGACAACCTGCTGCCGGAGGCTTTCAGTCACTTTAGAACAGCCGACCATCTTGCAGAGTCAGTGAAACTGGAAGTTAGGCTGCCAGATAAATAGGGGTCGACAGATAATCAAAGAAATTAGCACCAAGTGCCAGATTAACACCAATGACTGGGAGGTATCTGAAAGTGTTCTCTGATTTTGATCAATGTGTTTTCTGCAAAATAATGTTTTGTTTTGTTGAAATGCCTTAGTTATTTTGTGGAAAAGGTGTTCTGGTAGAATGGTATAGACAGGACAACTGTTGAGCAGTGAAGATGACATTATTTCAGAATTGTTCAATTGTTTATAAATTGTTCTCTAATTTTGATCGCCAGTGTGTATAAAGAAAAATGATCACTTGAACCAACTACATCAATGGGCTAAATTGGGAGACAACTTACTTTTTTAAGTAGATGAAAACTTGGGCTAAGTCAATCCTAGAGAAATATAATTAATTGAGCTCACAACCAATAATACAAAAAAGATTTTCAACTGGGTACATGTGGTGTCAACTAAACAGCAATGTGAAATATTTAGTTTGGCCAGCAAATTTCTCTAAAAGTTGAGTAAACTTAAAAGAGCCATGTAACTTGGTACTAACTTGTTACAGGAATTGAACCCTCAACCCTGGAGGTGCAAGGCGCCAATGCTAACCACTGAACCACCGTGTCACCTTGTTGTAATTTAATGTTTATTTTGCTACAAATTGTTCTTAATCTGTGGCTTTACGAGACTAAATCATTGGCTTTCCCTTAGATCCATGTAGTAGTAAATATTTCACCTTAGCTCTGCATTAGCGCTATACTGCTACATCGTAGCTAATGTCAATAGTGTGTAATGGATCCAGAGGAAGCAGCCAGAGAAAAAGACAAAATAATGTACAAATTCTGGCATTTACAAATGAAATGAATGAAAAAAATTTTATTAAAAATAAATATCTTTACAAATAAGCAAATTAAGGAACAAGAAACAGATTTCAGAACCACACTTTTTCACAACATAAAACTTTGAAACAAATACCTACTGTACTGTACTGTAGGTAACATATGTATGTTTGAACAGTGTAGACTATTTCCTGTGCTGTATATTCAGTCGCCCTGCAAATGACTCAGCAGAAAATAACATTAGAACATGTGTACAAGCGTCTCACTTCACCATAAACTGTGTCGAATAGAACAAATGTAAGAAACTTCTATGTGTAGCGTCTAGCTTATTTGCTAATTATAGATGCTAAGATTGCAACATTAAATAAAACAGCTAAACTAACCGCGACATGTGTCCTCAGGTTAGACGTCGAGTTTTTAAATGCTGAAGTGTCTGTTTTGGCATCGCAGTATGAAGCTCTTCTTTTGCACTGTGTGTAAGCGAAACATGCCTTGTATATGATATGAGGCCAGGGATGTTCATCCTCTTCTTGTAGCATTGGAGACGGATACCGATTTATATATTTTTTAACATTTTTTTTGTTTTCTTTTTTTGTCTAGCAGATTTTTTTCTTGCTATGCAGCAAGTTTGTGTGTGGTCATGTGACTACATGTGGTAATTGTTATTGCGGCTGATTGGTCAAACGGAGTCATGTGATTATTGTTGCTACGTCTGATTGGTGAAACACAGTCATGTGGTAGATCCACCGGCTGCATTTCTCTGGCAGACACAAAGAATATCTAAGGAATAAACCGTTAGGAAAGTAACGAGTCGAGTGTAGCCGAATGCAGCGGAGTAAGAGTAGCGTTTCTTCATCACAAGTCTACTCAAATAAAAGTAAAAAGTACTACTACTCATAGAAGTACATTTTTCTTCAAAAAGTTACTCAAGTAAATGTAACGGAGTAAATGTAACTCGTTACCACCCACCTCTGGCCGGAGACATGGCACGCCATGATGTCATAACTAGCGATTCATAGCTAAAAAGTTGTAAAAGTCAAAGCTGAGCTTAAGCAAGCTTCTTATCTTCCATCGACCACGTCAACCGATCTCCAGTTTATTAAATACACTCTACGGGTTGCCCTTTTTAGTTTCTTGTACAAATATCTGTGAGTTTTTAATTCATATTGCTATAACCTGAGATCAGAACAAGGCAATGAAATCTGCTCCATACTGCAAACATAAAACCAGAAACAGAAAGCCTAAGAACAAAATGTGCACAAAATGTGAGCTTGAGTTTGACACACCTCGACCGCGCCTCTGCGGATTGTAACAAATGCCACTGAACGGCAAGCCTTGACACGATGCGTTCAGTATGAGTTATCGTATGACCCAATGTAAAGCACAGAGGTCTGGAGAATACCTCTGTTAAGTTTAAAATTTGCTGAATGAGCAGCTAGATCTCTCCGCTGTTCCCCGACAGGCTTGCCGCTCGGGAGAGACACAAAAAACGCACGCACGACGGAGTGTCAGAATGTTCTCTGGTTTATTAACTGAATAAACAGTGCTAAGCCAAACACCCTGAGTAAACACAAAGCACGTACATATCACGTACATCCGCTACTCTATCAGAGCGCGTGACCCATCCTCATGTCCTATACACACCTAAAGAAGAGGAAGCTTTGTAGATATCCATCAGCGAGCCATAGGAAGTATCGCTAACTAAGGGATGCGGAAGAACCTACAGAGACAATAAGATTGGGGAGCATGCGAAAGTCAAAACAGTCGAAGGAAAATATCAGAAAACATGAACAACTTTACATACATATGTACAGCCAGAAGATTTATAATAAAAAAAAAAAATAATAATAATTAAAAAAAAAAAGAAAACCAAGCACATTTTGTAATTTGGAAAATCTAAAAGACTGATGTGCAAAACAAAAATAAGTAAATAAATTAATAAATTAATTAATTAAATGATCCTGCATGGGGCTTAGGGGGTAACACTGTTGCTTTGGGTTCGATTCCCACCTCACCACCATGTGCATGGAGTTTGCATGTTCTTCCTGTGCTTGGTGGGTTTCCTCAGGGTACTCTGGTTTCCTCCCACAGTCCAAAGACATGCAGATTAGGCTAATTGGCGTTTCCAGATTGAGCGTGTGTATGTGTGTGTGTGTGTGTGTGTGTGTGTGTGTGTGTGTGCCCCATCCTGGGTGTACTCTGGCTTGTGCCCTAAGACTCCTGGGATATGCTCCAGGCCCCTTGTGACCCTTTATTTATAGGATAAAGCGACATAGACGAGTGAACGATCTCCAAAGCAGCAGCAAAGTTAAAAGTACAACCTTCAATCAACTCCAGAACTCGCAGCTGTTTACTGAACAAATGATTCACTTCCTGTCACTATGATGCAGTTTTCACATACATTCATAATTGCATGAATGACCTTAAGAATTAGCGCTCCAGCACATTATAAACCTGAACTGAAAATATCCAACCATCTGTTTAAACCCACACTGAGCTCAGTCTGGAATCCATTCAGCACCGTAAGCATATAATTAAACTGCTTTTAAATCAGATTTTTTCTTTTTTTTTTTTTCACGGAACACTTCCTGCTCGAGCGAGGAAACCGGTGTTCTGCAGAATCGCTCCACATCTGCCAGTTTCTCGTCTGGATGAAGCAGCAGGGTGTAATGTTTGTCGGAGGCTCATTACTCTGTTCCCTGTGTACTGCATTACAGAGAGAACCGGCAGCCATGACTGAGAAGAAAACGGCGAGGAACGGAGCATCATCGGCGCTCTCGGTCCGGCAGCAGCCGAGAGTAGAGAGAGATCGATATAATAGCCTCTCTGAGGCCGCAGTGCGCTGAGCAGAGAAAGCTACTCTGAACGAAAATGCTGGAAGGGGAAAGCAGGAGAGTTACAGGTGAGGGAACCACATCAGTCTGCATCTCAGTTAGAGTCAGAAGTGAAATGGGACTCAGGCTCGGCTCTGGATGATCCCCTGTGAACAATTTCTCCAAGTGAAACACAGTCACTCTTCCAGAACTGTTTCCCACAGGGTATTCACACACACACACACACACACACACACACACACACACACACACACACACTGCTATCACTGTGCCCATTTGCTATATTATTTCACTTACTGCCGCTTCTGGCTTCATTCAAGCAACTATGCTGGATTTTTTTTTTTTATTGTTTTAAAACAACTCACATATTTCTCCATTAACACACACACACACACACACACACACATACACACACTACAGGCAATTCAGAAACACCAATCGACCTACACTGGACGTCTTTGGGCTATAGGAGGAAACTAGCTCGAAGTACCCAGAAGAAACCCAACAAGCACAAATGCAAACTCCACTCACACATACAAGAGGGTAGATTCGAACCCCTAACCCTAGGAGTCTTAAAAAAGAAAAAAAAAAATACTATACAACAAAAACAATCAAACAGACAAAAAAAAACACAGTTCATTGTCCTGAGGACTTTCATATGGTGGAAAACATACTGTTGCAAAGTACCCAACACTTACTCATTTTTCTTTGTTACATGACAACATTGTTAATCTGTTGATTAGTAGCATTATGAGGGGCATTCAACGTTCAAGCCAAACTGAGACTTTAGATTGTGCAGAATAACAGAACACAGCTATGAGAGTAGAAAATGCATTTATTTCTTTATATAATACCCTGCAGGCACGCGGTGGCTTAGTGGCTAGCACTGTTTCCTTGGACCTCAGGGGCAGGGTTTGATTCCCACCTCGGGGTCTGTGTGCGTGGAGTTTGCATGTTCTCCACTTTGATTGGTGGGTTTCCTCCGGGTACTTTGGTTTCCTCCGACTTTCCAAGGACATAGAGATTAGGTTAATTAGCGTTGCCAAATGGTGTGTGTGTGTGTGTGTGTGTGTAGGAGAGAGAAAGAGAGCGAGTGTATGTGTGTGTTTGTGTGTGGGAGAGAGAGAGAGAGCGCGAGTGTATGTGTGTATGCGTGAGTGTGAGAGAGAGTGTATGTGTGATGCACTGATGCTAATTAGTGGACACACCTTGAATTAACATGGCCCTTTGGTCATATTATTTTCAGTATTTTCTAGGGGTACCATCATTTTTGTCCAGGCCTGTTCCATGAGTTCATTTTTTAAAATAATTCCGTTGAAGCATGGTTGAAAAGCAATGTCTGACTTTCATTGGTTAACATTCATAGAATTCTTATTTATTATGACTTTTGTCAGATTAAAGGTATTTCTGTGACCATTGTGAGTTTTTCTTTCATTGACTGAAGGGTACCAACAATTTTGTCCACGTGTGTATAAGATATATTTATACCTCAGAGTAAGTTTTCCCAGTATGTCTAACACTGGCCTCCCAGGAACTCCTTTAATCATCTTTTCCTTTCATGGAATAAACAGCCTGGTTTAATCACCAAAAGTTATTGCCACACCCTCCATACAGTCCTGACTTCACATCAAGCCTTTTCCACAAGTTCCTGGGAGATCAGCATTTCAGCATTTCCATTATCTGACTCTTATTCCTGACACAGTAACAATAATGTATTGGAAGAAACCTGTTATTTGTGTTGCAGCTGGAACTCCTGTCCAAAAATGACTTCTGACATTAGATTGTAACCTCTGTGTTTGCAACCATAAATCTGCAAAGGAAATGCAGATGAGCTGTTTCATATGAATGAATCCAAATCGTCTCTGTTAGAGAACACACACACACACATACACACACATACACACACACACACACACACACACACACACACACACACACACACACACACACACACACACACACACACACACACACACACACCTGAAACAGATCCAGTCGAGCTGAATAACAGCAGGGCTGAAAAAAAGGAATGACTCGTGTCATAGCCCATGTGTGTCAAGGGGGTATAGCTCCTTGAGCTCTCAATCTCACTTGAAATAAATAACTTTCCCCTCAGGACCGGTGTCCTTTACTGGAGCACAGACAAGAGGAAAGTAAAAGAAATAAGAAAGGCGAGATGACATATCCTTCGTGATTGCTAAGACCACCTGAGGTGAAATAACACACATTAGGTTTTGTCCTTCAGAAGCCCCTCAGGTAATAAACAGCTAAACTCTGACAGCAGAGGAGTGACAGCTAAACCCCCTCACTCTGGACACAGTTCAATTAGAATCACAAAAATCTCTATACAAATCCAAGGTTCTTTAAACAGTAAGTATTTCGTAAATTGTGGCAGAAAAATACGATTATGGTGATACGTATGAATATAAGCATCACTCATCTGGAATGCGTGCCAATTTTTTTTAAAATGGCACCAAAACTCATATTGCACAAAAGTGCAAATTGGTTAATAAACTGGTAAAAATCCTCTCAGGCAGACATTGAAGTACTTTAGAATAAAATCTACAAAAGTAAATATATATATATATATACTATATATATTGTTTAGAACTGCATTACATTTAGGTATTTGTCAGACACCGTAATCCAGAGCGACTTACATTTTTATCTAAGCAACTGAGGGTCAAGGGCCCAACAGCGACAACTTTGTGGTCGTAGGATGTGAACTTGAGACCTTCCGAAGTGTATTCCATTGCCTTAAGCACTGAGCTACCCCTCACCCCAACTGTATTCAGCATGGTGGTGTAGTGTTTAGCACTGCAAACCTGCACCTCCAGGGTCAAGTGAGTGAGTGTAACCAGAGGGGTCAAAAATGGCCTAAAATGGCCAAAATATGGGGGGAAATTACTGAGGCGAATTTGGAGTCTTGCCTCCATCACAACATAAGCTAGGTAAAAAAAAAAATGGTTTGAAACAAAAACAGAGTTACTGCTAATCTGACAGTTGAGTTTCTCTGCTAGCAAGGGAGAATGACCATGACACGGCTTTCAAAAATCAAGGGGCAACCTCTGTTTCTGAAAAATTAGTCCATCTCTGAATTGCCATACCATGCAGTTCCACGTTTGACCACTAGTTGGCTGCTCCCATCAAGCGGACCATCTTAGCACAGGTTTTATATCAGACGCACCTCTTGACACAACCCTCCCAATTTTCATCCAGACTTGGGACCAACACTGCATGCAGTGGAGGGTAGAATGCGGTGTGGCAAACCCACCAACGGCTTCAAAATGGAGTCAATCCCCACAAGGCTCCGTGTCAAAATGTTCAACATGTTTGCACACATTTAGTCTCTATAGTTAGATTTCCCATTCATGACAACTGTTTTTATGTAACCTATCAATCAAAACTACATTAAGCCATAAACTTATACATAATTAGGTGCGTGGGTGAATTGATTGACAGCTGCAATGCATTGCCTTAGCTAACCAGCTAACTTGAATCGTAGTAATTTAATTTACCACAAGAAATGCTCGAGTTGACATGGGATGGTGTGTAGGGTATGGATGATGCAGTTCAATCAAATGCAAAGTAACGTTAGCATATAAGTTAACGTTAGCTCCCTTAGAATTTTTCCTAAGATCAAGATACGCTTGCGGTAAATGAGCTAAATAAGCATGTTCCAAGGGAAAAAAAACAGGCTCTGGTTTTTCTGCCGTTATGCCGTTTGTGGACTAACCAGGGTTTAGGCAGAATCAGCTCCTGCCAAAATAGCGTCGATCAACGCTCCCACAATTTAGCTTCAAATCTGCTCTTTAGAAAATCTATGAGTGATGCCACAGAGGTTTTTTTTCTCCAGTTCTTATACAAAACTAAAGCTTTCTTTTAGATGCTCCCATCAAGTGAACCATTCGACCTGTACACAACTTAGCACCAACCGGATCCCCAAATCCCCCAATCAACAACCTAGAGCCTTAGCCATCTGAGCCAGCACTCCCATTTTGGGACTAATACAGTCTTTGCTTAATTTTTTATTTTTAAACCAGTTTTCTTCCTCTGAAAAAAAAAAAAAATCATACCAGTCTTTAAATAGCTAATGTCTCCTCAGGGTTTCATGTACTAACTTTTTCAGTAATATTATTTCTGCTACTGTATTTGCACCTCCTCGGGTTATAGCTACCATCTGCACAGACCAGCCCATCCTCCTTTAATATAGCCGTATTTCATCTTAACTAAAATGTTAAAAAGTTTTGTCTGTGAATGTTTTTGAAATGTCATTTCTGTGTGTATTTGAAAAACATAACGGATTGAAACTTGACAGTGAAATCCGCATATAAAAACTAACTTTGCACATTAAAGATCTAAAGCAGATCATTCAGGGTTTACGTTAATTAGTCCTCTTTTCTTTTTTTTTTTTACTTGACTACTCGTAGTTCCCTCTGAAGTTTTTGATGAAAGTCTGATTTCCCAGAGACACGATAATCTCTAAATTCTTTTCTCCCGATGATTGCATTTAGAAACAGGCTTTTTTTAAATTTAGCCTTGATGTCTAACAGGGAAAAAATACAACAACAACAAAAAAAAAAAACGGAAAGTCGTCCCTCTTCAGCATCTGTTACTGAGCTGAGAAAGAGAGGCTGAATTGTTAAATCACTGAATAGATGAATGAACATTTACTAAACGACTGGCGAATGCACCACCTAAAACCTCTATGTGGCTGTCGGCATCATTGCCATCTCACACACACAATGAGCTTTTGAGGAGTTACACAATTTAATCCTCCGACAGGAACCTTGACCAGCATGGCTTAAGTGTTCTCTCTGTGTTATTTCAAAATGAATGTGGAGCATTTGAAAACGAAGTGGCTGATGTTGCAGCTGCCTTTATTTTTTACACCTGGCTACAGAAAGGAAAAAAAAAAAAGAAATGTAATAAAAGGCTCGACACATTTCAAGCCAAAGTCTTAACATGCTTAATGTCAGCTACAAAACTAAAAAAACAATGTTGCAATGCCAGGTTATTTGTCCTATGTCTGTAATAGCAATTTAACTTCATGTGTTTATTCTAAAGACCTAATCTTTTTTTTTTTTTTTTGCCTGGGAAAATTACAATTTACATTATGACATTTTGGGAGACTCCCTTATCCAGGACAACTTACTTTTTTTTTTTTTTTTTTTTTTTAAATCTCATTACACATCTAAACAGTTGAGGGTTAAGGGCATTGCTCAAAGGCCGAACAGGAGCAACTTCGTAGTTGGGATTAAACCTGGGACCTTCCGAACTGTAGTCAAGTGCCTTAACCACTGAGCTACCCCTGCTCCCATATCTGTGCTGGACCCTGGTGTTTATTTACGTTGTTATCACATGAGACACGATTGATTTGTACCATGCCCAGGAGCTGTGCCAGGTCTGTGTGTGTATTTACACTCTCCGTTACAGCAGGTGGCAGTATCCACCTTGGTTTGTGAGCCGCAAATACTTTAACCACAAGCGAATAAGACGAAGAGGACGTTAACATTCACGTTATGCCTCATATTATTGATATTTTGGAAAAATTGTCAACAGCAATGCAAAGCCTGAGATTGGCATGTGCCACGCCCACAAAGAGATTTTGGAAGCACTGGTGCGACGGCACTGATGAGGCGCATCTACGTCCATTCTCAGTTATGATTGCTTCCATATCTGATTCAAGCCATGCCTTGACACAATGTTTCGGAGAACATTCGACCCCAAGTCTGGTTCATTTTGATCAGTGATTGATTACAGTGACTGTGGGAGGAAACCAGAGCACCCAGAGGAAACCTACCAAGCACAGGGAAAACGTGCAAACTCCATGCACACAGACCAAGGAACCAAACCCTGACCCTGGAAGTGCGAAGTGACAGTGCTAACCACCATGCCACCACACATGTCTCTAGTGCCTCCTTATTAAAATTCTATGTTATCACTTTAAAAAAAAGATCTAAGGGTCTTCTAGGGTTAAAGGTGATCGGTATTCATAACAGCTACAAAAATATAAATAAATGTAACCAGGATTAACCTGGCAGGGACTTTTTTTTTCCTTTGCCCTGCGAAAACTTTCGCACAAAACCTTTTTTTAGGAGCGAAAAAAAATACAGAAGCGCAGTGATTGTTACACCCAGTTGACCCGTGTGGCTGTTGCTCTTGTGCTTGTTCCTCTCTAACAACTCGATGTGACACAGAGCTGCTTTAAAATTCAGCGAGTGTAATCAGCACATCACACCCACACACCTGCAGCACCGCTTGAATAACGAGCCATTATCAGAGTGCTGACACATAAATTGTAGACGTCGCGTTGAAGTATGGTGAAACTTCTGGGTTTCGCTGCAGCTGAGTTTTTCGGTTACAGCAATGAATTTAACCTGACAGTAAAAAACAAAAAACAAAAAAAAAAACGAAGAGATGTTTAAATATGATAGGAGATCGGTGTATAGCTTTGTGACATAGAGAGAGTTATTATTTTTAGTCAGAGATTTTACATTTGACATTTTTTTTGCATAGGGCAAAAGATGATACATGGCTTTAGGGAGGAAAAAATATCAAGGAAGTTGCAAAAAGACGAAGCAAAAAACAAGAGAATGTGTGTGCGTGTGTGTGTTTAGACCTGACTCCAGGGAAACCCCAGGAAGACAGCAGAAGATTGACATCCATCAGACAAGCATTCCAAACCCAGAGCTACACCGACGTTAAATTTATACGCAGAGGTACCAGCATGGCGGCGGCACAGATGCAACCTTTATCTCCTCATGGATGAAAAATGTGCCACATCACATTCGCATCAGCCTTAGCATCAAAGTCTTCCTCGATCCATCCCTTTCTCAGGTTTATTTCATGTCGTTGAAATATTTCATGTTCTCGTGCTCTTTGATATCAGATGTTCTGCAGGCTGGAAGTCCATATTATACGGTAAATTATACGTACTGAATCTATGCTATTTTTTTTTTTTTTCCCGAGCATGCAGTAGGGATGAAGATGAACCTGCTTTTGCACCCTGATGAGATTTTGAAAATGTGCTTAGAGGGCTGTGGATGGAGAAGCTCGGGGAGATCAGAGGAAGACATACCTACACTCCTCGCTCCTTGATCTCATCCAGCATGAAGGCTGAGCACTTACCCAAGTCTGTCAGATCCCGATCTTAAAACGGAAAAAACATACACGCATGAATATCCTTCCGGATATTAATAAAAAGGTGTTACAAATCATCCACGGAGCATGCCCCAAATTACAACCAGTTCAGCTTAAATGTCTGTTTCTGTCTGGTGATGTTTATCAGATCAAACATTTCACAAAGTTTGTTAAACTCCGCCGAAGTACAAATCGTGATCAGTGCGGTTTCATGCGCTGCGTATAAATCTCTTGTTCCAGGCTCTTCTATATGTCAGGAAAGGCTGCGGGGAACATCAAGTCTTGTCATTGCCTGTTCCGCTCGAATAGATCCGTCTACACGTGCCGATTCAGGTGACTTTTTGATCACAGCA
The DNA here is from genome assembly GCA_030347435.1 of Clarias fuscus. Classification (NCBI taxonomy): domain Eukaryota; kingdom Metazoa; phylum Chordata; class Actinopteri; order Siluriformes; family Clariidae; genus Clarias; species Clarias fuscus. Next base: position 6,225,715 of record CM059226.1, on the reverse strand, counting down.
GGGTTTTTACAAAACACAGCTACTGCATGTCAGTTGAGGAATGAGTTCGTATTGAGAATTGCATGCTTGTGATTCTTGCAAATGCTTTAAGCAGAATGTCATTCATGCCCGTTGTAGTACCTTTCTTTGGAACTGATTCTTCGGCATTGCGCGCGATTCCCATTTTGTCATATTTGGCAGTGGAGAAACTTTGCATTGTTAAGAGTGATATTCTGCGCACGGCCTCCTCCATCCTGAACAGATGCAAAAACACTAGTAGTGATGAATAATATTCAGAAAGTGTCATTGAACTTTTAAGGTACGTACAGTATGATCTATGAATCCGACTACAATTGAAAAAAAGAAATGTCAATCTGCATCCATTGTAAGATCTTCTTCCTGTTTTTGGCTCTGGATTTTGTTGGCCCTGAAGTACAAAACACAATGGCATTTCCCAAAGCACGACAATATTTACGTACCAAGACACAGTATTTCACAAAAACACAACAGTTTTCCACACAAATTTCCCAAAAAACATTTTGCAGCACACGTTTCCCAAAACACAACAACATTTTCATAAACACACTGACATTTCACATGACACATCATTTCCCAAAGCACATTTTGCAACACACATTTCCTTTAACACAAGTCCATTTCCCAACACATAACATTTTCCAATCCACATTTCCCAAAACACAACATTTCCCAAAACACAACATTTCTCAAAACCACATTTCCCAAAGCGCATTTTGCCACACACATTTTGCAAGGCACAAGTTTTCCCAAAACACATTTTCTAACACAAATTTCCCAAAACACAAGAACATTTTCCTAAACACAGCAACATTTTTTCCAAAACATTACGACATTTTCTAACACAAATTTCCCAAAACAAAACAACATTTCCCTAAACACAATGACATTTCACATAACACATCATATCTCAAAGCACATTTCCCAACACACAATAACATCTCCCAAAACATAACATTTCCCAGTACACATTTCACGTAACACAAGTACATTTCCCAAAACATATTTTGCCACACACACATTTTTCAAAACACAACAACATTTCCTAAAAACACGACAACATTTTCCAAAACATAACGACATTTTCTAACACAAATGTTTTTCAGTGTTTATGTAAATAACCTTCTGCTGAGCCACGCCCCCCCCCTAGAGAACAGCGGTCATGAACTGAATATTGAATATTTAATATGCATATTTAACAACAAGCCGGGTTAGGGCCTCTTCTTATATGAGGTCACACTCTCACTTACTCATTCTCTATACCACTTATCCTGTACAGGGTCACTAAAGGTAATAATACCATCGCCTTCCAGTCTGACCATTCTCCTCTTCAACAAGTGGCTATGTTTTCGTTTTTCATACCATCACAAATATTCAACCCAGACTGTCAGGCATAGCGATAATCAAAGTAACCAGGATCACATTTTCCCTCATTGCTGTTTGGAGAGTTGCATGAACAAGCAAGTACACAGCTGAGTGTATTTTGTCCTCCTAATTCATTGATTTATAAAGCCAGGATCAATCTGCAAATCATGCAGTAAATCAGCTTCTAAAGGTAGTCGGTAAAGAATCGTCTGTTTTCAACTCCTTATTTTTTAGCATCACTTTCCCTAGCTGACTCCAAACTGCATGAGAAAGCATAAATAACCTTCACCTGAGTCACTACGACGACCACTTTAAAGTGGAGATAAATGAGACCTTTCCTCTTGACACCTCACCTGCAAATGAAACATCTTTCTGCATCGGGTTACGACATTCCAGGGAGAGCTTCCTTTCAAATTAAAGTGTCACTTAAGGTTAACAGCAATGCGTAGGAAGAAACATCGATAAACGAACTCAGTGCCGGGTGCTGTAAATGAAAACCTTATAAGAGTTTGAGACTAAAACAAGATTGAGTGAGACTGAGAATCTTGTCACGTCTAATGCTTGGTGCATTTTATCTCTGCATCAGAAAAAGGGCTGCTCCCTTGGAGTGTTTTTATGGGCTGTTGGGACAAGATGAAGATTAAAACTCAAAAATCAAGCCATACTCCTAAGTGTGTGAAGTTATGCATGATTGCATAATGTGTTTGCTTTGACTTTAAGTGGGTTAGTTAATTAGACTTATTAATAGCAAAATTTACATTTTAGTCATTTTAGGCTGTCTCCAGTGTGTCTGTTCGAACAAAAAAAAATTAAATGCAGTTCTCTGCTGCTGGATATCTGGAAATTGCTGGCTTTTATTTTATTAATAAAATCAATCTAAAAAAACAACAACTTTTTGTTACATTTTCCATTTGTCTTGACCAGGGTTTAAACAAGTCAATTAGATTTTTCCCTATTATGATCTCATATTAAAAGAGCCCCTCCCCCATCTTGTTACTTAGCTCTGCTGTTCTCTTGGGGCATGAATCAGCAGTAGCTCAATTATCCTATGGCCCTAAAGTACAAAACACAACATTTCCCAAAACACAACATTTCTTAAAACACAACCACATTTCCCAAAACACACCCCAAAACACCACATTTTCCAAAACACATTTCCTAAAAACACAGCAACATTTCCCAAAATGCAACATTTCCCAAAACACATTTCCCAAAACACAATATTTCCCAAAACACAGCAACATCTTCTAAAACACATTTCCCAAAACTCAAAATTTCCCAAAGCACAACCACATTTCCCAAAACACATTTCCAAAACACTAAATTTCCCAACTCACAACATTTCTCAAAACACGGCAACATTTTCCAAAACACAACATTTCCCCAAATGCAACATTTCCTAAAACACACTCCCCAAATGCAACATTTCCCAAAACACAACATTTCCCAAAACGCCAAATTTTCCAAAGCAAAACCACATTTCCCAACACAGCAACATTTCCCAAAACACAAAACTTCCCCAAAGCACAACCACATTTCCCAAAACGCAACATTTCTAAAACACACTTCCCAAAACACAACATTTCTAAAACACACTTCCCAAAACACAACCACATTTCCAAAAATGCAACATTTCCCAAAACACATGTTCCAAAACACAGCAACATTTTTCTCAACACAACATATTCCAAAACACATTTCCCAAAACATGTTTCCCAAAGCGCAACATTTTCCAAATGTCAGGGTTAACCCCTAGAGGGCGCCTTGCACCTTTTGGGTTTTGTATTTTTATTAGTTTTGAACTTCGTTTCCCAGGATGCACCTCGGTCAGGTGATGGGAACACTCACCTGAACCGAGGTGACTGGTGATTAGTTTGGCTATAAGAAGCCGGGATTTTCAGTTGTTTCTTGGTGTTGCATCTGTTTGGTTAAACTGTTCTGTTGATACCCTGGTCATGTCTTTTGTTCATAGTTTCAAGTTTAGTTTGTTCATGTTTTATTACCTGTGTTTGTTTGTTTTCTTTATATTATTAAAAACACCTAAAGTCTTCACCTCTGCGCTTATGCCTCGCCTACAACCTCACCACATTCCTGACACCAAAACACATTTCCCAAAATGCAACATTTCCCAAAAACACAGTGACATTCCACGAAACATGACATGTTCCAAAACATATTTCCCAAATCACATTATTTTCCAAAACACAACCACATTTCTCATCACAAAAAAAAACATTTCATAAAGCCCAACCACATTTCCAAAAAACACAGATGTCATTGTGTTTTGTAAAATGCTCTTGTGTTGTGAGAACTGTTGTGTTTTGTGAAACGTTGTGTATGAGAGGGCTATTTCATCTGGAGCGTTAACAGACACGCGTTGGGCGAGCTCTGATACCTGTTTTAACTTGTTTAAAAAATAGCAAAATAGGGGACCTTTAAACCTAAAAAGGGGGTTTAAAGCTCTCTACTTACAGAAGAAATAGTAGATAGCAGCTTTGCTGCACATTCCTTAATTCATCGTCCCTGTTTTTATCAACTCCCAGTAATGCAGTGTTTACAGCTCCTGCTCCAACGACTCTCTAAAGCTAATCAAACACTTAAAGGTCACTGAGTTAATTACATTCCCAGCACTGTGAGAAACTAACCGGACACAGTTCAGTCCAAGAGCTGGCGGCATTGAAATCTCCCGTCATATTTGTCCTTAATCACTACAGCTGGCTGTAAGTGGGAAGGACTAGAGGTCATCTGGCTTTAAGAAAATCCATTAAAACTCTCAGCTGAAAAACAAAAGCACACAAAAAACAAACCCGAGAGCTGTGTACGAAAGCCAAAACAAGTACGAGTACAATCAGCTCCGGTGACGAAACGTTTAAACCTGATCTTGCCCGTCTTTGATCGCGTTCGACTTAAGGAAAGGGCCAGAAGTGAAGTAAGAGAGCTCTCCAGGGAGGTGCTGTTTACTATTTAGACCCATTCAGTCTGACGAGTTCCCCATGACAGCACTGACTGTGCGCATTACATGTTAAAAAATGACATGAAGCCACAGTTATGACAGCTCTCAGGAACAACTACTGATGACAAAGGCATCACAGGACCACGACTCTGACAGGTACAAGTGATTTGATGGATGGAGAGTGAACGAGCGTACATATTGAAAAGCAAGCTGTTTTTCCCGCGCATCCTTCGAGGCGTCTCCGTGCTACTCTTGCGGGCTGAAGGCTACGAAGAACTCTAATGCGCTTAACAGATCATTAGATCCAACATGAATGTATGGCACACTGTTTGGATTCTATTAAAGCCTGTCTCGTCTTATTTATTAGAGGAACACAGCTGTTTGGTGTTGCATGTTGTACAAAATTAGACAATTTATTTCTAATGTTTTTTTCTATTTTGTTTTTTAAGGCAGGATAGTGGACGACAGAGTAGCGTTTCTGTCTCACAGCTTGTTTTTTTTTTTTTTTTTCAAAATGAGGTTGAGTTATTCAGTGGGTTTTCTCGTGATTTGCTTCCTGTTTCGTAAAGTAGATGCTTTATCAAACTCTGATAAAGTGGTGGAAAATAAGAGGTTCTGTTGATACTAATGCATGGGCAGGTAGACCACGAAAGATTTCATACGCTACTGCCAGAATAATGGTTCAAGGTGCAAAGAAAACCCCCACAAACAACTTCGGAAAACACTTTTCCTACTCTGGAAAAGAGGTGTTGTTGTTTCAAGGAGCAGAAGACAAATGACCTGCACGGTCGAGTTGCCAGACAGCACCTAGACAAGCCACACAGCCATTTGGAGTGATGAAAGTAAAATTGGACTTTATAGTCCAATATAGTCTTTATAGTCACAGAGGAGTCAACAAAGCCTACTGTGAAAAGACACCATCCTCCCTGTAAAGCATGCTGGTGGATCTCTTATGATTTGGGGCTGTCGAGCTCCAGTGGCACAAAGAAGTTAGTCAAAATTGATGGCAAGATGAATGCAGCATGTTTCAGAAAATTTGTATTCTACAGCACCCAAGCTGCACATGGGACGCTCTTGGATGTTCCAACATGACAATGATCCAAAGCACAAGGCCAAGTTGACCCTCCAATGGCTACAGAAAAAGGTAGAGGTTTTTTAAATCTGCAGTTCATGCAAGACAACCAAAAAGAATACCATTGGGATGGCGGCACGGTTGTGTAGTGATTAGCTCTGTCACCTTGCACCTCCAGGGTCTGGGTTTGATTCCCGTCTCTGTGTGCATGGAGTTTGCATGTTCTCCCCGTGCTTGGTGGGTTTCCTCCGGGTACTCTGGTTTCCTCCCACAGTCCAAAAACATGCAGATTAGGCTAACTGGCGTTCCCAAATGGCCCGTAGTGTGTGAATGAGTGTATGTGTGTGTGCCCTGCAGAGTTTGGCACCTGTCCAGGGTGTACCCCGCCTTGTGCCCTAAGCCTCCTGGGACAGGCTCCAGGCCCCTTGTGACCCTGAATATGGGATAAAGCGGTATAGACAATGAGTGAGTGAGTGAGAGTTAAGGACTTCATCAACAATAAAAACTAAATTCTGCATGCCATCATTGATGCTAAAGGTGGCAATATGCAAAACGCAACAACATATCACAAAATACAACATTTTCCAAAACACAACAACGTAAAACAATGAAGGAGGTACTTGAACGCAAATGACCTGCATGGTCGAGTTGCCAGGAGAAAGCTGTCACTGCGCCCATGCCACACAAAGGCCCACTTGCAGTACGCCAGACAGCACCTAGACAAGCCTTCCAGCTTCTGCAGCAGAATCATTTGAAGTGATGAGACCAAAACTGAACTTTATAGTCACAGAGGGGTCAACAAGGCCTACGGTGAAAAGTACACCATCCCCACTGTGAAGCATGCTGGTGGATCTCTGATGTTTTGGGGCTGTGGGAGCTCTAGTGGCTCAGTCAAAAAAGAAAATGTTACTTAAAACTGATGGCAAGATGAATGCAGCATGTTTTCAGAAAATACTGGCAGATCGTTTTAGGACCTCAGAAAATGAAGGACTTCATGCACAATTATTACGAAAGATGGCATGCCATCATTGATGCTAAAGGGAGCAATACATGATATTAATAACTAAACGTATGCAAACTTTTGAACAGAGATGATTTCCTCATTTTCTTCATTGTCATGTTTTGTTTGATGATTGTGCCATTCTGTTATGCCTTACATACAAACTTGAGTCCTATAAGAAATAAAATAAATTAGTTTTGCTTTCTCACTCATGTTTTCTTTAAAAAAAAAAAAAAAAAAAAAATCTCGCAAATTCTTTCAAGGTATGCATACTGTATGTTTGTGTATCCAAGGGCATCAATTTTTCTTACCGCTCTCAGTACAAGCACCCGAGCCACAAACGTGACCTAATTACAGTTCTCCACTTCTCTGAATGTCAGGTTTTATATAGCAAATAACCAGTACAGCTCTTTCCACAGGATCGCAGTAAGAAATGTGACAAATTGAACCGATCCTGTTGCCATGTTTCCGCACCTGACACCGACCATGATGCATTTCCTTTGAAGTGAACACTAGACCAGTTTTTTTTTTTTTTTTTTTTTTTTCCAAGAAGGCCATGTTCTCTGAACAAAAGCAGTGTTCACACTTCATCGAACATACTGAACTCAAACAGTCCTGAGTGTAGAGAGAGGAAAAAAAAAAAAAGTGTGAAAACAACCCAAGATTGATGGAAATGAAGGAAAATTCACCTTCGAGAGCCAGATAGAGTGAAGAAAAGGAAGGACAAGCAAATATGAGTTCTGACACATAGCCAGCTTTCTGACATCAATCTACTACTTTCATAAGGATTACAGATGAAGCATTGGGTCGGTAAGAAAATTGCAAGAGTGCATGATTGACGGTGCATTTCAGTGACTGAATACAGTGTAGAGACGTGTTCATAAATAATGCAATGAGAAATCCCTTCTATTGTGTCTCCCAGAGTTAGATACAGAAATGTAATAAAAAATAAAGCCTGGCAACAAGGGAGTACAGAAAAAAAAAAAAAAAAAAAAAAAGTTCTCGCTAACTAACTAACTGAAGAAAACTGTCAACCCTAATAGCTGAATAAAAGCTAGCTCTCCTATTTAAAGATCTGATCTGAAGAAACGGCCCCCCGCTGCCTCTCGGAGTGAGAAACAGGACGTGGTACAGATTTGTGGCAAACACCTGCTGCGAAAAGGACTTAGATCTGAATACAGACACCTCATTAAAGTCGGCGAAAAAGTCGACTTATCATCATAGAGATGTTAGGAACCACGGTTGTGGTACAAAAAGGTGTTAAGTGAGTAGAAAAAGTACGGTCTACTGCTTGACATTTAAGTCGGTGAGGAAGTAGATTAGGAACCAGTGTTGCCTATTTTGCGACTATCAGTGATTTTCTATTTTGCCCCCATAAAAGTGCTAAGTGACAAATCTAGAGAATTTTTTTTTTTTCTCTAGAGTTACTTTCTCCAGAAGAAAGTTGTCATGACTACACATGCCGGATGTCAAAATGCCCCACTCGGATTCTACTCCAGTCTGTGAGGGGAGACAAAAGCAGCTCCACTGTTGCCGAGAGAGAGAAGACCTGTATACTGTGATTAAAGTATTTATACACTAATGTTTAAAAAAAAAAAAAAAACAGTATAATATCATATAAGGTGGCTTAGTGGCTATCGGTGTCAACTTGCACCTCCCAAATTGCCCGCAGTGTGTGTCTGTGTGTGCCCTGGCATGGATTGGCACCCCGTCCAGGATGTACCCAGGCTAGCTTGGATATGCAGTAGGTCACTGCGCAACCCTGAATACAGGATGAAGCGGTATAGACAATGATGATAATATCATATATAATGTACACGGGGTTGCAGTGGTAAAAAAAAAAAAAAAAAAACAAGGTTGGTAAACAATGAATTATGTGATCAAGGTTAGGCAGAACAACATACTTTAAAAAAAAATGGTTAGGAATATTTTTTGGAAAAAAGTGAATTGGAGCTGAAAAGCATCCGCAAGAAAGCAACAGCAAGAAAGGCAAGAAATACAAAACAGAAAGATGCATAGCTGAAGTCCATTATGTTTTTAAATAACTATTAAGTCGTCATCTTCTCATCATTGTCAAAACCGCTTTATCCTGTGTACAGGGTCACGGAGGGGACCGGAGCCTGTCCCAGGAGTCTCGGGGAACAAGGTGGGGTGGGATCCCCTGTACATCCTGGACAGGGTGCAAATCCATCACAGGGCACACACATACACTTATTCACACATTGCAGGCAATTTGGGAATGCCAGTTGGCCTAATCTGCGTGTCTTTGGACTGTGGGAGGAAATTGGAGTATCCCTAGGAAACCCACCAAGCACGTGGAGAACATGCAAACTCTATGCACACAGACCCGAGGTGGAAATCGGACTCAAAACCTGGAGGTGCAAGGCGGCAGTGCTAACCATTAGACCAATGTGCCGCCCTCACCATTCAGAGATTTTCAATAAACCAGTGAAAGACGGAGAATCAGAGACAGAGACCATCACTACAAGACTGTCTATAAAGATGGAAGATTTTTTGTTAACATCAGCCAACACTTACAGAACTGAACAATCCATCAAGCATTTTAATGTAAAAAAAAAAAAAAAGTTAAATATTATAAAAACTAACAATCACATCACTACCTCGCTAGCCATATAACAATGCAAAAGAATATTCACAACCATTTTATTTTGTTGACTCACGTTTGAGTTTGAGGTCTTTTACCGGCATCGGCACAAGATAAACAAACAAACAAACAAACAGCCAGAAACACCATATTATTAATAGAGGTCAGAAGAGAATGGCCAGACTGATTTGAGGTCATATGAAGGCAACGGGAACTCAAATAACCAGATAAAGCATCTCAGAACACCTAAAACCTTGAGGCGGGGAGGTTACAGCAGCAGCATATAACATCGAATTTCACTCTTGTCAGCCAAGAACAGAAATCTGTGACAAAACAATTGTCAGTTTGTAGATTGAAATATACACTGCAGGGCCTACATTTTTTTTAGAAGGGTCAAATTCTGAAAACAACTAGGGATATCTGAAATGACTGGAACTGAATTAAGAAGCCTGGCAGGATAGTGCTGAACCGTCAAATTTGTGGAAGAGATGTGTTCGGGGAAAAAAAAAAGAATCGTGAATAGGGAGATTACACACTTAGTCAAGTTGCATGGTAAAAAAAAACAAAGCAAAACAAAAACCTATCAAGAGTAAAATATTGAAAGTAAGAGCATTTTCCATTCCATATCCATTAACACACACATACAGTACAGACCAAAAGTTTGGACACACCTTCTCATTCAAAGAGGTTGAATTTGTATTATGGCAAGAAAAAAGCAGCTAAGTGAAGAAAAAAACGAGTGGCCATCATTACTTTAAGAAATGAAGGTCAATTGGGAAAACTTTGAAAGTGTCCCCGAGTGCAGTCACAAAAAATATCAAGCGCTACAAAGAAACTGGCTCACATGCGGACCGCCCCAGGAAACGAAGACCGAGAGTCGCCACTGCTGCGGAGGATAAGTTCGTCCGAGTCACCAGCCTCAGAAATCGCAGGTTAACAGCAGCTCAGATCAGAGAGCAGGTCAATGCCACACAGAGTTCTAGCAGCAGACACATCTCTAGAACAACTGTTAAGAGGAGACTGCGTGAATCAGGCCTTCATGGTAGAATATCTGCTAGGAAACCACTGCTAAGGACAGGCAACAAGCAGAAGAGACGCGTTTGGGCTAAAGAACACAAGAAAGAACACAATAAAGAAAACTCTTTGAATGAGAAGGTGTGTCCAAACTTTTGATCTGTACTGTATAATGTGATGAGAACACAGGATTGGGACTAAACAGCTGTGCGTCCATAATAAAACCACTTGTTAGCGAGGATAATCATAAAAAAGCTTCAGTTTTCTATGGAGCAATGGAAAATGTGGTTTGATAAGTCCAGAGTGACCTTATTCTAGAGCGATGGACGTGTCAGGGTAAGAAGGGAAGCGCATGAAGTGATCAGACCACTGTACAAGGATCTGGACGCAGTGTTATGATGTATGGTTGCTTCAGTTGGTCAGGTGTAGACTCAGCAATGTTATGTGGCAATAAAATGAAGTCAGCTGACGACCTTAATGAACCGAATGACCAGGTTATCACAGCAATCGTCCTGATGGCACGGGAATGTTCTTGGAAGATGAAGAGTCATTTTCATATATGAACTGGCCACCACATTGTGCCCTGGAATCAAAGCTAATGGTGATTGAATTAAATATCAGACTGCATGACTTTATTTATTTATTTATTATTTATTTTTCCCAGGTAGCGTACATGCAGATGTTTGTAATAATGTTATCAGTGACTGTATAATCTCAATTAAGTCACAGCCTCAGTATCTACTATTCCCAAAATCCAACCCTGTGCCGAGAGGAAGAACTGAACCACAAATCAGTCACTGAGAAACGCCGCTCTTAAAATAGCCTGCTTTGATCACTGGGTGTTAGGGAGCAGAGAGCGACAGCGACGAATCCTCACAGGGGTTAATTTCCAGGCTTTTTTAGAGAGAGGTGGAGTACCTTGTTCTGTTCCCTCCAGGCTAGCCTTCTGCAGAACTCTACCCTGCTGTCACACCTACCTCCACTTACACACGGGAGTCCTCACAAAATTACCTCGAGTATTTAATAAGAATAGATGAACTGATAACAGCGGTTGGTATTCTGTAGAATAAGAGAGTGAGAGACAAAAAAAAAAAACATGGATTCTTTTTCTAGTACTATCACAAAACCTCAAAAACCGAAACTTGCTACTAAAGAAATCAATTCAAAAACTTCAGTTCAGTTTCAGAGTAAAACTGTAAGTGGAAGAAGAAAAAATAAAAATCTCCCCTCACACACACACACACACACACACACCACACACACACACACACACACACACACACACACGCACACACACACACACACACACACACACACACACACACACACACACACACACTTATGCTCAAGCCACAGAGGAGACTTCTTAAAAACACACACACACACACACACGCACACACACACACACACACACACACACACACACACACACACACACACACACACACACACACACACACACACACACACACACACACACTTATGCTCAAGCCATAGAGGAGACTTCTTAACAAAAACACACACACACACACACACACACACACACACACACACACACACACACACACACACACACACACACACAGCATTTCTGCTGAGTCCTTTACAAGAGACTAAAGAAGGATCCCTAAGGGTTTGGCAATGAAATGCTCTCTGCAAGACTTACAGTAGCTGCAGAGCAAAACTGTGAGTGAAGACAAAACTGCAATACTTACAGTTTTAAAACGACTCTGTTGAAGACAACACCAGTTGTACAACAGGACAATAAGAGATTATATTTTAAGGTCACTAACAGAAATCCAGAAAACATAACCAAATTTCTATCATCAATGTCATAATTATTATTATTATTATTTTTTGGATTTAATGAATAAAACTGCCGTTACATAGACCCTAGTATTCCACCAGTTGTTGATGTAGCACCACATCTGGAATAAAAAAGGCACCGTGTCATCTGTTCAATAGGTAAATTGTTAGATGTCATTGGAATGAATCTATTCTTTTTGTGCATGTTTGAACTGGACAAACCCTCCATGACATCATCCAAAGGTAAGCTCAAATGTCGGAGCTCTTATCATTGCTATCTTGGCAATAACAGACTCCAACTAAACCCTGGTTAAATCAGAAATGCACATATTGTGAGAAGTATCCTGGCTATGTTTTAGAACCCGCCTTAGAACCTAACTCGGTTAGCATCCACAAGTTACTGAGCTTAGCTTTAGTTAAGCTAAAATGATATGGTGGCTAGTGTTAATTTACATGCTAATGCATTAGATTGAACTCCTGAGCATCCATGGGCAACACTTCATCACATGTCAACTTTTTAACATTTCTTGTGGTAAGTTAAACTACAGACGATTTTAGTTAGCTGCTTAGTAAAAGTGATGCGTAGCGGTTTACACCTGCAATGTAGCTGTTTCTCAAAGCAGCCATGCTTCTAATTATGCATAACTTAATTGCTTAATATAACTTAAAAATAACTTGGTTAAAAAAAAGAAAAATCACCCCTATACAGTTGTCATGAATAGGAAATAATATAGCTGCTGAGATCAAAACGTTTTTGCACCAGGCTGTTTGCTACCGTCGTGCAGCTAGCGATTTTAACATGGGGGACGAGCGGGATTGACTCTCTGAGCTAGTCCCCAGTGGACATTTAAAGGAACTGCAGGTTGCCCCTTGGAGTAACACTGGGTGACATGCCTAGTTTTTGAAAGAGAAAGTTTGCTTCCATTAACCTTGGTAGGGGCATGGATGGCTCAGTGATTTTTGCATGTTTTCTCACCTACCATGCGGAAGGCCTGGGTTTGATTCCCAGCCAATGCCTAAACCGCTGCCACCGCATGCAGCTGTTCCAAGCCTGGATGAAATGGGATTGTTCTGTCAGGAAGGGCATCTGGTGAAAAAAATCTGTGCCAAGTTGTTGTGCCGATCAGCTAGTCCTCTGTGGCGATCCCTCAACAGGAGCAGCTAAAGACTAACAACAACTAATTAGTAGTTTTGGTGAGGGCCATACGTTTAAACTATTTTTTTTTTTGCTTTTTTTTGTGTACTGGCTCCTCTTCTTCAGTGGAGCAACGGGCACTGATTGGATGGTATCTGACATGCAGGGATCCATCTAACCAATCATAAGTGAGCCTGGTTTCTAGTAACCAATCATAACACAGAAGGCATTATTCGTGCGAATAGATGTTGAATACCTACACTCAAAGTTGGACGAAAAAGTTGTTTGTCCTTCGTTTGTGTAGATCGATATTACAAAGGACTTTGTAAGCAAAATAATAGTATATAGTTATAGAATAAAGACTCTGGGCATTATTTTCCATTACTTAGAGCATCACACAGGATTTTTAATAGACCTTATTACAGCCTGACCTATTCTTCTACTCTGTTTTTCCGGGGATTTGTTGTACAAATGGCTTGAAATTCAAACGAAGTAAAGGTAATGCATGAGTTCTTCAGGTCCTCGGTGATGCAATGTGGGTATTGATCGCAGCACCGGGCTCCGAAATTGCATTATGATCCTCTTCCTTTGGAGTTCCTTAATGAACTGCGTGCACAATCCCACATGTAACCCACATGAACGAAGCTATTTAAATTGATTAGCAGCGACTAGTAGCTACAGTAGTTAGGTGACTGATATGAACAATGTGGAGAAATGTGGTCCATTTTCTGTACTGCTTAGATGTGTAGGGTCACGTCGGGGGTTGGTTTGGGCAATCTGGAAATGCCAGTTAACTTGATCCTGCACTGAGTGAGGAAACTGGAGGAAACAAAAACAAGAGAACATGCAAACTCCACGCACACAGACCGGAGGTGAGTTTCAAACCCCTTAATGTGCAAGGCAACAATAATAACCACTAAGCCTGGAGAAAAGTCAGACAGAGAAAACAACTAAGGAGAGCAGCGATTGCAGAAATCAGGGCTATGTGTAATTCTGAAAGTAAGGGCATTTCCACTCCTCAAGAATAAGTGTGTTCAGTAATAAAGATTGTAAATGAGAGTCCTGGGATGAGTACAGGACAATCATTCTGCATACAATGATGATGATGTTAAAACAGCTCTGAATGTGAAGATTTTAAAACTGCGTCGACAAAAAGAATGCCACAAAGGAATCACTCAGGTGCTTTTAATAGTAAAAAGGGATGATGGAGAGGTTTTGCATCTCCTGGTAAAACAAGAAGAGACGTTAATGAGACATGTCTTTGTTCCTGTTTGGAGATTGCGCTCTGCTTTATTTAAAATGCCATTAGCCCTGAGCAGGAAATGCACCTTTGCTGTACAGCTTTTTATTAGTTATCAACATGCAGAAAGAGATGTTATGTGCAGTTGGAGAAATTGGCTAGACAGTTGTTTTTGTATTTCCTCCCTTTTAATCACCTATTTTAATTTTTTCCCCTTGTTTAATATTTCACATCATGCAGCATCTGCTTACATAAACCCCCCCCCCCCCCCCCCCCCCCCCCCCCCCAGGAAACCTAAGTGAAAGGATTCTCATCTCTCTCTCTCTCTCTCTCTCTCTCTCAGCACTTTAGGCTTTGTATTTTATTGACTTCTTGCATGCGTCATCAAGACGTCTGTTTAGTTCCACCATGTTCTGCATGGCTAAAGGGATGTTACTTATCGGATGCCAGTGCCAAAACCACGGAAAAGTCTGCATTTTCAGTACGAGAACACATCTGTTAACGTTATGTCATCTTAAACAACACTTGTCTCTTTATTCATTTATTCTAAGTCATTCCATTTTGTGTTTCACGGCCTCCACAAGCTACAGTGCCTACTAGCTTCTAACATAAGCCTGAATCCCAGATTCCCCTTTAACTGCTTGGTGTGAGGAACAAGGGATTGTACATCCTAAATAGCACACTAGCTTTACATGTAATGCTATGGGATTTAACCCTGGAACATTTAGTCAGCGATTAATTAGAAAGATTGAAATGTAAATATTTGTTGACGTTTCCTGCACATCATTTTATGAAGTATAAAGCAGAGCATGTTCTATTGCATTGTCTCATTTGCAACAGAAGCACTGAATCAGCTAATGCTAACGCCACCAAGTGGCTCCAAATCCAGGAGGAATGACAAATTTGTACACGTCAAACTTCTGCAAATTAATATCTTTATTGTCATCTTTGTCCATTTTCACATGCTTGGTTCTCATTTTAATACGTTCTAAAAAGTCCACCATAACAGACCTCATTTAAAACTATTTGGCAGAAAAGAATCTACTCTATATGGACAAAAGTACTTAGACAAACCTATTAACTGTGTTTCAGGCAGGCCCCTTATCCCCAGTGAAAGGCAATCTTAATGCTTCAGCATACTATGACATCTTGAACAATGCTCTGCTTCCAACTTTGTGGCAACAGTTTGGTGAAGGATCTTTTTTATTCCAATAGGACTGTGTCCCAGTGCACAAAGCAAGAGAATAAAGACATAGTTTGATGAGTTTGATGTGGAAGAACTTGACTGGCCCTAACATAGAGCCCTGACCTCTTTCCCATCAAGCACCTTTGGGATGAACTGGAACGGAGATCGCAAGTCAGGCCTTCTCATCCAACATCAGTGCCTGACCTCATAGATGCTCTACAGAATGAATGGGCACGAAATTCCCACAGAAACACTCTCAAATCTTGAGGACAGCCTTCCAAGAAGAGTGGAACCTGTTATACATGCAAAAGGGGGACCAACTCCATATTTAAGTCGATATATTTGGATAGAATGTCTTTGCTTTTCAGGTCAAAATACAAACCTAAAAGTCAATCTTTGCAAATGTAGGATTATCTAAACATTTTTTGGCCTTGTGGTGACATTTGCTTGGTTCTAATGAGATAAAAGACACCTTTAAAAAAAAAAACTCCAAAAAAGGAAAAACATTTCCTTAAGGTTAGGTTTCGTGTTATATAAAGATTTAAGCATAGCATAACTGTATTCCTACTGTAGTTATGTAAATCCAATGTTCTAGCAAGATAAATGAGTGAGACTGCATATTTGTGTCTTGCTTTCCTACGATGAGGCCCAAAAGGACCGTGATCATCCTAAAGCAGGTGTTTAAAGATGAACGATTGAACGTTTCATTCTAGTGTCCTTCATTTATGCTGAACAGCAAAGCAGTGGCGCAAAATTTCACGTCAGACTCAATCGAGGTGTCTTCTTAAATACTCACTCGACACCGTATAATTCTTGAACGAACCGGGTGGCCCGGAAAGCAGCATATTCTCAATTACATTTCTTAGCATTCCGCACGCTCACTTCGGAGTCGTCTGTTACCATGTTTTCCATAACAAATCGATCAGAATCACAGCTTGCTTCATCCACACACACACAGTGAGACGCAGCAGAATTAATGAAATACTGTCAGCAATGATCCAGGAGAGGCTGCGCCTCACGGTCCTGCCAAACAGGCTTTGAGAAAACAAACAACCATAATAAATGATCATACTAGAGGGAAAATCAGCATCTGGTCATTATAATTTGAAACCATCACAGAATGAGCATCGTAATAATTTAACATTTAAGCAACTGTTCTTAAAAATCGCAACTTTTTAAACTTTATAAGCATGACTTTTCTTTTATTGTAGGTTCATTTTTATTATAACACAAAATATAATACATTTGCAGGATAGAACAGGAAAAAAAAAACGATAACGGTTACAGAACATTTATAAAGAAGTATGGGAGTGTAAGCAAATACTGTATAATGATCGTCCATGTGTTGTGCAAGTGTTTTTAGTGAGTATATGAAGGATAAAAAAAAAAAATAAAAGGTAGACTATAAGCAATAGAAGTATAAAATAAAAAGAATATACAGTTGTATCACAATCCTGTGACTTATTTCTTCTTGCTAAATTAAATTAAATTCAGTTATGTATATTAAATTAAAGGAATGGGAACACATGTTTTTGTATGTGTGACTTCTTGATTACTTGATTACAGCAGTGACACCAGCTTTAGTCCTTCTAGACCTTCAGTGAAGGCATTATATTTTTTAATATAAGGTTTTTTGTTGCCACTTTAATTATTGTATTAATTACAAACATTGCTGTTGATGAAACACTTTATTAACGCTACCTGTGTGCCTGTTAGGACCCCGGGGAGCGAGAACAAATTCAGCCAATCCGATTCTTTCTTTGCTGTTGCTATGTGGTTAGTAAACACTAGGGCATATATTTGAGTATACATTTTTTTTGCCTTGCAGGTTCCTGCCATGTAACTGAATGATGATAAACTAATAGATGGGTGGATGGATGGATGAATAGGTTGATGGATAGATGGATGGATAGATGGATATATATGTGAAAAAAGAATTTCAATGTGCTGTAATGTATATGTGAAAGGTAAATGCTTATCTTAACTTATTCTTTCCTGTATCATTTGGCATTTAAAAAAGTATAGTTTTTTGGTAGTGGATATCAGAAGGAGGATCTTTTTTATTTGGCTTTGTTGAACTTTAGAGACCGTTGTGGGCGAGATTCCCTGAAGAGCAACATTTTCTAAAGCAAAAGGAAGTACAGTGCTCTTGGTTTTATTGATTACCTGTATGATCTGGTCATTGCCTTCTTCACTCAATGGAAAGAAGGATGGATTAAGTTTTCAAGTAAACAGCATCAGTGAGCTCATATTGTCTTTGTTTTTATTGCTGTTGGTGATTAGACGAAACTAGTGCATACCGTACAGTATATGTTCTGCCCTTGGGTTCTGTAAGGTGCATTTTGAATTGTTTCACGGTTTAGTAGGTCGTGTTTTGGGTGTCCTCAGGTTGCCTGATATCTCTTCCTTATTGGTTTGCTGACTCTTTGGACTGTATATAATATAATATAATGTTATCTGGAGCTCATCGATGGTGGGGGCATGTGTATGTGCAAATGGGTGGAAACCGGCAAATCGACGGACTTGTAAGACCTAAACATTGTATTGCTGTTGCGATCTGGTCCAAAAAGTGAAAAATCATTTTGATTTTGATTTCACTTTTATTAATTAACATTAGCTGGCAACAGAACTGCCTTCTCTGTCGTGTTGAAAGGCTTCCAAGGTTGAATGTTTTCTTGCATGTTACTCAAGTGGTTTGTGTGGGTTGATCTGTGAAAACAATCAACACCCTAAATTTTACTAAGCCCGTGTATAAGTTCCCTCGCATGACATAGAATTTACTGATAACTGGATCTTTAAACACTTCCAAAAATGTATAGGCATTTCACCCAGAGTATGCAGTCATTTTTTTTTTCAAAATGTTGGGTTGCTTGAATGTGAATGCTGTATATATTTAAGAGGTGAGACATCATTGGAAAACATTTAATAATGGCCAGATGTTCTATAGTAAAATAGCAGTTCAGTTGCATGGTTTTTATTTTTATTTTTTAAAGAAGCTCACCGTTTTAGTGCCCAAAATATGAAAGGCAGTTTGCAAGGATGCTCTGATTTATCAGTATTGATCAAGATTCACCTTGTTAACTGCTGTTGCCTCAAATAAGTTGGCTTTGATGACGGCAGAGGTACAGTATCAGTTTTGCGCTGGTTACATGTGTGCGTTTAGGGAAATCCAATAACTGGCACTATTATGTCACCCAAAGTTTTTAACCAACATTCAAGTGGTGTAGGAAATGAGGAAGAGCCGGGAGCCTATAGCCGCATAGGGATCTCCACACTGTACCTTTATTCTGACGAAATAAAGCATTGCCCACATGAGTCCAGTATCCAGGACACAGAGGTGGAAAGTACCGAATTGCATTTACTCGCGTTACTGTAATTGAGTAGTTTTTTTGTGTACTTTTACTTTTTAAAGTAGTTTTTAAAATCTGTAATTTTACTTTTACTCACGTATGTTTTGTTTGAAGTATTGTAATTCGCTACATTTTTAATCATATGCGCTACTGAGTAAAACAAATGAATGAAAATGCAAAAAATATTCTGCTTTATATAAATGCTTCGTTGCGCTCGCGTGTGTATCTCGTGTCCTGGTCGCGCGCCGCTCCAGACTCCACTCCAGTTTTTCTGACTGTCCCCACATCGGCATCTACCTGACCTTCCACACGGCCGCTTCCGCCCTGAGAGTGACGTCATCAACCAGCGCCACCATATATATAAACCGGAGAGAGACGCGGGAAAGAGGTTTTGACTTTTTGCATCCCATTGACTTTGATTGTTGCTTTGGTTGGTCTTTGTATATATTTGTAGATAATTTAAACTTATGTTTGTGCACGCAGCAGTAGTAGGGGCGTGGCTGCCATTTATTTTGGGAAGATTTTTTTTTTTTGCAGGTAATCTAGCTACTAAATATAAACCATTTAGTTTATTATTTTGGCCTGGGTCCACCCTGAATCTGATCCTCCTCCTGTTGTGTGTGTGTGTGGGTGTGTGTGTGTGTGTGTGTGGGTGTGTGTTTTTGTAAAGCAATACAAACCTCATTATTTCATCAGTTAATGACTGGATCTAGTTGTTTCTGCCATATACCACCATTTCCATACAGTTTATAATAGAACTCTGAACCATTCTTTTCCTGTGCGGCCGACACTAGACTGGGACGTAACGCCATATTTAAGTGACCACTTTGATTTTCAAGCACAAGAAAGACAACAGCTTTATTATGCAAAGGTGTTCCTTCAGTTAAAAACAACTAGTTTGAGATTTATATCTGCTCATCTTTAAAAAAAAGAAAAGAAAAAGTTACTCAGTAACGTTTACTCTGAGTAAATTTTTTATGAGCTACTTTTTACTTTTACTTGAGTAGATGTTTATAATGGTAACTTTACTCGTACTTCAGTAAAAATTCACTGAAGTAACAGTACTTTTACTTGAGTACAAAATTTTAGTACTCTTTCCACCTCTGCCAGGACACTACATACACTATGTCATGCATATTAAATACAACAAGGAGGTTTATTAGAACAGCATTGTATCACTTTTCTTCTGTACACACATCAAGTTTAGTTAGTTTATAACAAAAAAGTGATTCCACCATGTGGGGGTATTTCACGCAGCAGTATAGCCACATTAATAAGCTTTTGATTGTTACGACATGCACACAAAAACCTATTTTGAATTTAATCCACACCAAATAAAAAAACAACAGATTCGGCCAATTTCTTTTTTATTTTATTGGTATTGGCCCAGAATTTCATAATCAATGCATCTTCAGTTGATTGTGTTAGACTTATTTAAAGCCGGTGTTTAAATTGGTTCTTCATCTGGTTTTGTTTTCTTCTCTGGGATTCTTTTGTGGCTCACAGTTTTTGATCTTAGATTGTCTTTTGCTTTATTTGAGCTTGTTTATAGTTCACTAAATAAAACAAATGCAGATATTTAAGGCTCTGGGTTAATGATCAGAAGCTCAGTGGATCAAGCCACAGCTCCACTGAGTTGCCGATGTTGGACTCGTATCATGGGTGATCCTACGCTCTGACCAAAACAAAATCTGCACAGATCACCAAATAGAAATGTCCAGTTTACTTTATTGGATTTTTTCCCCCTGTGTTTGCAATGACACATTTATGGTTTTTGTTTGTTTATGCTATATTTTGTTTATTTAATCGGAAGAATGACTTTTTTTTTCACCTAGATTTTCTCCCTAAGTTAGTCATATCCAATTCCCACACGTTGCGAGGGGTCTCCCACATGAAGGTGCTACTACTCATTCAAGGAGGGGCAGAAGGTTTCTTCTGATCCATGTGACGCCAACCGACCACACCTTTTTGTGGTCTCGCTCACGCACTGTTGGGGGGAGCTTAACACACTCGGAGCATAGCGCTATCCGCTCCTTCCGCTTGCGTGAGCTCACAGACACCCGTGATTGGCTGTAGAGCCGTGACTGATGTGAGAGCGCTAAGTGTGAGGTCTGGGGTAGCTAACTGGTTGAGGCACAGACAACTGACCGGAAGGACCCAGGTTCAAACCCCAGCATGACCGAGTTGCCACTGTTGGGCCCTTGAGCAAGGCCCTTAACCCTTGATTGCTCAGATAAAAAAAAAAAAAAAAAAAATAGATAAAAAATGTCAGCTGCTCTGGATAGGCGCATCTGCCAAATGCTCAGATGTAAATGTAAGTGCTTTCCATCCCACTTCACTGAGAGAGCTTGGCCAATCAGTTCTCTCTAGGCACCTGGCTGAGGGAGGCTCCAGCATCTCTTGGGAAGAAGCTTTCTGTGGGTTGTTGTTGGGGTTCAACACAAGATTGCTGTGTTAATTTTTTGGTATTATAAAGATAGCTAGAATTATTTTCTATTGCCTGCTCTGAATTAATGGTGAGAATTCTAATGGTTAATTAATGGTTAGGAGTCTGTCAGGTTCAGGTGATATTCAGAAGGTATTCAGTGATTTTATGGAGTTTGTATGAGGTGAGGGGGTGTAGCTAATGTGTCTTTCACTAGTTTGTTTTTAGCTCCGACCCCACCATTCCTATCATTTATATCATCAATTTCTTTTTTGATTGTACTCACATTTTATATGACCCTATTGTATGCCTAATTTACCTGTGTGATTACTTGACTTTTTTTGCCTGGGATAACCTCTGACTACGATTCGTGGATTAAATATCACACGTGGGACCTCCTATTAAATCTGTTCTGCATGATGCGCATTTGCGATTTTAAAGCCGCTTTAAAACGGTGGAAAAGGTCACGGATCCTTCAGAATCTCAATGCAAGTAATTATTCATGAAGGGATACATGTGCGTAATAATGAAGGGCTTATAAAATAAAGGTCGGAACAAGTAAACGATGTGAATGGTGGTTTATTGAAACAGATGACTGCTGGGGTTGATGCTGCTTCACAGCTTCGGGATTCCTCGTTCGATTTCTGTATCTGGAGGTTCATATTATTGATGATGAACGGGGATGTGTAAATGTGTGTGTGCATGGTGCAATGGACTGGCATTCAATATAAATTCCTTTCCTCATATGCAATGTTCCTGGGATTGGCTCTGGATCTACCTGATCAAGATAATCACCATTCGAGATAGAACAGGATATTCAGCAGTGCATAGAACGTGTTGTCCTCTAGTATCATCTCATCAAAAGGTGTTTCCATTATAGCCAGTATCTGATGGGCAAAAGGTGAAGAAACGGATAGCAGGAATAAAGCAGGATTAAGAAGATTATGCCAATCCTGTCTAATCGGACAACATTTCAGCTTGGACTTTCAGGATTACTGTTTTTTTTTTCTTTCCCTGCACAATCCACGGCAAACAGGGTTGTCAAGCAAATACGAGGAGAAAAGAATGTTTTTTGGATATTTTAACTATAAGTGAAATATAACTGGGATTGTTTGACCGAGCGCTGTTCATTTCCCCTGCTGCATGCTGTTTATGCGCAAACACATGAACGCTGTGCCCTCCTGCATGCTGTCTATTATTTAGTTTATAATGAGCTTCAGTCTAGCAGATTAATCCACATCTAATTTTAGTGTGTCCCCTGCCTCTGCGTAAAGCTTTATCTCTACATATAGTATGTTCTTCATTGTGTATGATGGTATGGCCACTTTGCTTGATGATCTAGAACAGCTTAAAGGTCATCTATTATGCAAAATTCACTTTTTAATCAATTGTAGGCAGATGGTTCTCCAGTGGTTCTCCAGCACATAATCTGTGCTTTTTACTTTTAGCTGGAATCTATAGATTTCCTCCAAATGTGATCTCATATAAGTAGATACCCTCCCATAACCTTTATTTTTAGCTCTGCTGGTTGGGTGTGGCTCAACAGAAGCGTGGTTATTTACATTAACAGCATTGGAGGATTAAGGGTCTTGTTCAAGTTCCCAACAGTGGCAAATTCTTGGTGGTGGGGTTTAAACCTGGGCCCGCTCAAGAAGTAACCCAGTATCTTAACCACTGACCTACTCCCTGCCTTTATTTCAAAATTTCAGACACTGAAATGGCACATTTGGAGTAGAAGAGAAAAGGAGAGTTTCAGGTGTACAATTTTTTTTAAAATATGTTACACATTTCAGGGTTTTGTGCTGCAATATCCTGCCTTGTCAAATTTTAAATAAAATCTAAAACAACAACAAGAACAACAAAATAATTTATCTGTGGGATATTTGATCTGAAGCACAAGATGGACATTAGATAGAGGCAAGTCTGAAACCTGTGTTAACTTGTTGGAGAAATAATTAAATACAGGACCTTTAAAATAGTCTTTCTGGTTTTGCTACAGTATATCTATATTTTATTTTGATCCTTTTGATGAGTAAGAGTATCCACATGATCAAGCATTATTTTTCAGCTTATTCTTACATTTTTTAACCTTCTTTCTTTTCTTTTTTTTTTCTTTTTAAAATAGATGCATCTTACATCACATCGCTAGATTTTGGCAAAAAAATGGCTGACAGCAGTCATTTCCTCATGCAGCTCTTCTAATGTCCACTAGGGGCTGGCTCCAAAAGTACAGAGGGTACATTTGTATGTAACTCATCAGTTGAAATTATATTAAGCCGTAAAATTGGTGGGTGTCCTCCGGGTACTCCTTAGTTTCCTTCCACAGTCCAAACACATGCAGAATAGGTTCATTGGTGTTCCTAAAAACTTCCCACACTATGTGTGCTTTCCAATGGATTGGCACTCTGTCCAGGGTGTACCTCGCCTCATGCCCTACAGTAGGTCTCCTAGGATAGGCTCCAGGTCCCCCGCGGCCCTGTACACAGGATAACTGGTGTAGAAGATGAATGACAATTCATTTTGTGCACTGGATAGAGTCCTACAGTAAGGATTGCAAAACATGTAGGCACCAAGCTCAGATGTAGCAGTGGTTTTATCTGTTAGCTTCCTGACTCCAATAAGACTCTAAGAACAGGGCTTGACGCAGCATGAGTCAAGGCTACAGTGACCTTTGATCTGTGGAAATTCCAGATCGTATTGGAACCACTACGGAGTGATGTTTCAGCCACAAACTCGGTAGAAACAACCTTCCTTATGGGTGTTGTTATCAGATTGATACTACCCGTGACACTGCAATCATCCCACCGTGATTTCTCACTGTCAGAGATTCTGCAGAGCTCAAACCTCTCTGCTTTAGTCTTCTACTGCGTTCTTTAACTGAGCAAGCTCACATACAGGATTTTCCTTTAAAGTGCTTAGCAAGAGCAGGGTTGCGGAATTATCCAGATAAGTGTCTCAACACCAAGACTAAACAAAATGGGGAAAAATACAAGGAAAGCCAATATTCAACAGCCTGATCTAAACACTTTGGTGTTTTTTTCTTTCTTTTTTCTTTCTGTAGGATTTCCTGAAACACTGAGTCATGCGTAGAAGCAGAGCCTCCTACTGCTCCTGTTAATGAATTTCACTGGCGATAAGCAACGATTAGAGACTGAACACTTCACCCACTTTATGAAACACTATAATCAGGTGTAATTGTTCCAACGTGTATGGTTAATGCTTGATTGCTGAGCTTTGTTCATTCTCAGGCCTCCATTGTGTTCTGGATGAAGGATGTACATGCTTTATTTATTTTATGGTGTGCTGCATAGTAGTGGATCCAAGTCAAGGGCCATAAGTACCTTCACATGCTTAATGCCCATTAACTCAGACAAAAAGTAATATATATATATACACAGTACACTATATAATTGGTCCAGTTTCCTTTGCTGTGATGTCATTCAAGGGTTTCATACATGTTAAGTAAGTAAGACTCATGCCAGTGACCCAATATAAACCAGGTGGACTGTGAAAACTCCATACACTCAGGTCGATGGCTGACTTCATTTTATTGCCATATAATGTTGCTGAACCTAGACCTGACCAGTTGGAGCAGTCCAGATCATAACACTGCCTCCAGTGACTGCTGAGTACCTACAGTAGCTTCATGCTCTTCCCTACTCATCCTGATGCGCCCATCACTCTGGAATAGGTCAAATCTTTACACAATCTAGCAGACTAAGCCTTTTATATTAGTCTTAGTAACAAGTGTTTTTCTTATGGCCACACAGCTGTTTAGTCCTAAGCCTGTGTGCTCTCATAACATTGTGTATGTGGAAATGCTTTTATTTTCACTATTAAATATGGATATGATTTGTACTGATTTGTACTTGAACCTCAAGTTAACCAGGCATTTAAGTAAAGTTGCATACAGTCATGGTCGTTTTCTGACCACATGTCTTCTGTGAATTTAACAGTTCAGCACTATTTGTGCATGTTAATAATTTGTTGGACAATTGTTTTTTAGAGTCACACTAACATATACTGGTCAAACCGGCACCTTTGATTGTGCAAAATGGCATAATAAGTTATGAGGGTAAAAACTACTACTACTTTATTTCAGTTATGGTATTATATACTTTCCTGCTACACCAATGCACTAATCAGCTATAACATTATGAGCACCTGTCTAATATTGAGTAGGTCTACCCATTGTCACCAAAACAGTAACGTCGTGTGTGTTGTGAAACCTTTCATCTGAACCAGCTCTAACCTTTCCTTGAATTAGACTGGATCAGACTATACAGGCCAGCGTTCGCTCTCCAAGTGCATCACTGAGCCTTGGCCACCAATGAACCTGTTTCCAGTTCCACAGTTTTCCTTCCTTGGAGCACTTTTGGTATTTCCTGAATAGTGTAGCTTGGGAAAATCCTATAAGAGCTGCAGTTATGGAATTGCTCTGCCCCAGTTGTCTAGCCTTTACAATTTGGCCCTTCTCACAGTAGCTACAGTTTCAAATTTTCATTACAATGGCAGCTGGAAGTTGGCAGGATATCGTAAGCAGCAAGTGAACCTTTTTCCCTCAAGCTGAAGTGTTGGAAGGAGAAAAAATGGGCAAGCATATGGATTTGAGTCACTTTGACAGGGCCCAAATTGTAATGACTAGAGGACTGATTGAACTGCTTGGAGTCTCCATACTCCTTGTTGATTGTACAGAACAACTTATTCTTCAATAATTTATTCTTTAAGGATCAAGCATTCCACTTGCTGAATGTTCTGAACGACTGGCACCTCAGTCGGGATTGTTATTCGAGGACATACGACTTTCTTTAAAACATTTGCACCATTCAACTGTTTAATTGCAGTCTCATCACCATCATGTGCTAGAAGTCTTGTGTAAATGTCAGACAGTTTTATAAAAAAAAAAAATTAATTCAAATTGCAAATCCAGTCATAACAAAGTATTTATAATTATATCTAAATTAGGACTGCATTCATTCAGATGTTCTGCAAAGATTTTAAGTTATTCCTAACAATATCCGATTCTTGAGTGGCTTGGGCGTGCATGAAAAAAAACAAAAAAACAAAAACAAACAAAAAACAATAAAGCTGAATTTGTATAGGCATCTTCTTTGGATTATTTGTGCTTTGTCCAAAATAGACAAGCCCCTGTGTTGATGATGACTATTTAACACCTCAAAAGGTAGACTTATTGGGTAAAAAAAAAAAAAAAAAAAAAATATATATATATATATATATATATATATATATATATATATATATATATATATATATATTTACCATTTGTGCTAAATAAAACCATAATAGATTTTTTTTTTTTGCAGAAATGTACAGAAAAAAAAAATTCCATCCAAGAAGAACATTTTGTCTTCTCTGTGGTTGGCAAAAAAGATGTGCGGCATAAATACATATTTTCAGAACAGCAGCTGTTGAAGTCTAGTTGGTTGTTTTGTTATTCCCACTCATAATATTCAAACTGAGAACATTTTTCTCCCAGTGTGCGACTTTCATTTTTGTTGTTTTAAATGTATTTCTAAGGCAATTTTGTGACACGCATATGAGCAGAAGTGCAACTTTACTGTGAAGGGTAGGATTCTCAAAATCTAAGCCAAAAGAGTCTTGATATGAATAGTATTTCTGGCTTCTTATGTTTCTCCAACTGGCTGAACTAAAGATGTGTCAATACTGTCTAGACAAGACAAAAAGGTAAAGAAAAGTTGAAAGAGAATTGAATACTGTTGGGGCTTTTATTTTACCGATCCCACTATAAGATGTCTAGGAGATAAGTTTAACTTTTTTTTTTAAAGTGTAGTATTTATAAAGTATTGAATATACTGTAATGTTGAAGAATCAAACAACATTATCAACCACAGACATGCAGTACTTAAGTATGCCAGCCTTGGGGATCAAGACAGATTCTACGTAGCGTATAGTCGACTGCATTAATAAAACATAATACTTTATATACAATATATAGATCCTTTCTGGATCAAGACCTTGTGCAGAATGGCTTTGTGTAGCCCAGTCAACATCAGGACGGTATTACAGGGATCTTTCCCCAGTAGAGATGACCCAATCACGTTAGGGCTCATTGCATTTTAAGTAGCAGTCACTATGTTTAAGGACACACTTCTTCAAAGACAAATCGAGAGGAAGACAAAACCTTGAATTGCAAATAATCCTCATGAACTGAAGATGCGATGTGAAGGTAATTAAGAGGCTTAAACCATATGAACTTAAAGAGCTGTTGGACACTAAACACTAAACAGGGCAGTCCAATATATTCAGACTTTCATTCACTATTCTCAACTTTTACTTCTTTTTTTAAATAGTTGCCTAAATCTCATGCAGTAAATTACAGTACAGTATAATTTTATAATTGCCTGGAGCCTATCTCAAGAGAGCGCAATATGGGGTTCACCATGGATGGGATGCCAATCCATCACAGTGACACACACACACACACACACACACACTTCAGGCAATTTGGGAACGCCAATCAGCCTAATCTGCATGTCTTTGGACTGTGGTAGGAACCCAGAGTACCCAGAGGAACCCCACCAAACACGGGGAAACATGCAAACAAACTTGAACATGAAAACTCCATGCAGACAGACACGAGGCAAGAAAAAACCCCAGAACCTGGAGGAGCAATGCTAACCACTAAGCCACATTTTTAAATGCTTTTTTTATTTTATTTTTTATTTGAATGGTTACGGCTTCAGCTCATGAATATCACAAATCCAGTATCTCAAAATATTTTAATATTTCCTAAAATCAATAAAAAAGGATCCACAATATGGAAATTTGCAAACAATTATGTTAATTTATGCAATCAATACTTGGTCAGGGTTCCTTTACCACAAGTTACTGCATCAGTGTGGCATTGCATAGAGGTGATCAGCCTGTGGCATTGCTGAGGCGTTAATAAAGAGGTTGCTTTGATAGCAGATTAAAACTCGTCTGTTTGTTGGATCAGATGTCTTACTCTTGACAATAGCCTTTAGATTTTCTGTCTGGTTTTTATCTCAATGTATAATATTAGAAGTTGCAACTTTACTTCTTTACCCATTGTATGTGAGCTCTATGGTGAACTTTACACATATTTACTACAGGATTGCACTAATCAGTATTATTTTACACAAATTAAGAGATTTGCAACTGAAGCAGTTGTCCATAATTTATGAAGATAACACATGGAATGGAACATACTCTATGAATAATGCTGTGAATGCAGCATGTGGTGTAGCTTCATCCATCTCTGATCTCCGGCCAACCAGACTGCAGGCTACAGCTGTAGTATAATTCCCCGGGGGAGCTTGCTGTCTTTGGCCTTTGGGTAAATCGCTCAGTTTGGATTGTTTTGACTTTTACCAGTTACCATTCATTGTGATATAATAGAAACCACTGCAACATCTACCTACACTGCTATTACAGCTTGGTCTTTACTGAAACTCTGTGTCCTAATGGCCCTCAATGATGTCGCAATCCAACTCTCTATAGACCAGCCTTGATGAACAGATCTGTGAGGGATTGAAAGATACAAAGAACTATCTTTTAAGACCCCATGACTGGTGCTGAAATCCTTTTTTACGTTTCCAGGACCCACTCTGGTCTGAGCCAGGCCTGAGGGTGATGTCTGCAGGTGAATGCCTGGTGATCAGACCACCCATGTAACCCAGCAGGTCCCAACCCATAATTGTTTGTCAATTCACATTGAGCCGATTGGCTCAGGACGTGCACAGTGAAGAAGGTCAAGCTTCTTACCAGGATTTAGTTTGCTCCTGCTAGAGCGTCCCACTGGGTAGTGAACCAGGATCAAACCCAGAACCCACTAGAGAGATTAAATCTCAGAATTGGTTCTTCCAAAGAAAAAAAATGCTTTTTGTGGTAAGGCCTAGTAAAAGACTTGGATAGACTTTTCAGAATGCTGTTCCTGAAATCCCCACCGGTGGTTATCATGTTTGTTGTTATCGTGTTTTATCTAACGTTATTTATTAATCTATGATCGACTTCCTTTTTATCTGAGGTACTATATATTCCCACCTTCCTGGTATAGGCCTCAGATTGATGTAACCCTGATGTGGATAATGACTGCAGCAGTGTAGATGTGTGTTTTGTTGGATCCACTTCTGTCTTGAAGTATTCTCCAATTTTAACATGTGATAGTTTGAGAGTTCTCGTAAACGACCCTGTCCTAAATGGTGCCCTAAATGCACCTTTCCCCAATGATGGGAGTACTCTGTTATAAAAGTAAGTAACACATTACTGTAATAAATTACGCTAGTTCCTCCGTGCTTTGGTGGGTTTTCATCCAGGTTCTCCAGTTCCTTCCCACAATCCAAAGACATGCAAAGCTGCTAATTGGCATGTCCAAATTCCCCGTAGTGTGTGAGTGAGTGCATGTGCTTGTATGGATTGGCACTCCATGCAGGGTGTACGCCGCTTCATGAGTCCCCTGGGATGGGCACCAGGCCTCCCATGACCCTGTACAAAATAAGTTCCGCAGAGAATGAGCGAGAGAGAGTGAATGAGTGAGCATTACTTTTTTATAAACCTAAGGTGCATGGCAATTTTCGTGCAATTTAAGCATGCAAAACATGTAGCTCTCAGAGATGCCACACTTCAACAAGCATGAAAGGAGGATTAAACAGCTGCATGGGGCTTTTATGGGCGTGGCTTTTACACGTTTAGCATAAACAGTGCCGGAAGCAGAGATAAGTGCCGGAAGCTTTTCATGTGTTTCCTTTTGTGAGTAAATCTCAAGATGGCAATTAACAAACTACAGTTTTGCAAAAGTAACGAATGGGTAATTTAATTTTATTTTATTTGTAAAGTGCTGCAAAGCAGTAATACAGTACTTTAGCTGTACCGATCAGCTATAACATTTTGACCACCTGCCTAATATTGAGTGGGTTCCCCCTTCTGCAATCAAAACAATAATGAGCTGTATGATCTTACACCTTTTATTTTTTTTACTGCAATTAGATCTGGCTAGCCTTCACATTAATGAGCCTTGGCTACCTATCACACTGTCATGGCTTCACCAGTCTTCCTCCCTTAGACCACTTTTGCTATGTCCTGACTTGGAACATCCCTCAAGAGTTGACATTTTGGAGTTGCGCTGAGTCATCAGTCATCTAGCCATTACTTTAGCCCTTGTCTCAGTAGCTACATTTACAATATCTTTTTACAACAACGCTTGGAAGTTAGTGGGATATATTAGGCAGCAAGTGAACCTTTTCAACATCACTGAATTTGTTGTGTTGGAAGCAGAAAAAATGGGCATGCACAAGGATTTGTTTATCATTGACAAGGGCCAAATTGTGATGGCTAGACGACTGGATCAAAGCAACATCAAAACTAGAGCTCTTGTGGGATGTTCCCACTCTTCAGTGGTCAAGACATACCAAAAATGTTCCGGTGATCCGGCGACAGGGTCATGAGTGGCCAAGACTTATTGATGCACATGGAGAGCAAAGGCTGGCCCGTGTACTCCAGGCCAATAAAAGAGCTACTTTAGCTCAAATTGCTGAAAAGGTTCCCATAGAAAGGTGTGAGAACAAATATAGCATTAGTGCCTTTGGTTGCAGAACTTTGGACCTTTTGGAACTTTGGACTTTGGGGTAACATATTACTCTTACAGAAAAGTAATACGTAACAGTAATATATTGCTTTCACTGAAAAGTAACTCGTAATAGTACATTAGAACTTTTCTCAGTAACTATCACAACACTGTTCATTCCTCCTCCAATTTTGCATTTTGGTGATGTAATGTTACACCTGGATGCTTTGCATTTCTGTGAAAAATCTCTCCACTGTTGAACTTCTGAACTCTTTTTAAAACAAAAGGCCTTAAAGCTTAAACCACACGTGGAATGATTAATTCTGGTAATCATATGGAGTAAATTGCTATTCAGACGGCTTAACAAAACAAATTGAATGTACAGACGGGGTATAATAACAGCATTAGTCTCGGTGGAAGCACACTCCAGAGGTGGTTACACAGTTTCTCACTGTTCATTCCAAATGAGACAGTTTATAGGTGTTAGACTGTTTTTAAAGTATTTTATTGGGAGCAAGCGTCAGTCAGTCACACTTTAGCTTTGAGATTAAGGAGACTTTAAATGTGCACGTCATTAGACGAGACCTCTAGAAGCTGACCATCTACTGAGGTTTTATTGAGGCTTAATTAAGCTTATTCTGAGATCCTCTATAATTCCAGGTTTGTTTTCTAGGAAAAAATAAAAAGATCTCCTGTATTCCTTTGAAGAGGTGGCCTTCAATCCTGAAGACGTCTGCTGATCCGTCTACAACCACAAGTCGATTTAGAGCAGAAGGGGATTTCGGCTCATCATTGACACTGTGGTTTATTGAAAATAAATTGTAATGCTGTTATTGAAAAGCTGAAACATCATAATGTAGTTGTTTTTACTTCAGCACCTATTTTTATTCTGCTGCATGTGCTGATCCTCTGTCAGCAAAACAAAACTCTGCAGCTGTATCACAGTGTGCAAAATGTGTGTCTCGCTACTGTACCTGTATGTCAAGGGTCCCTTAGCACTTTCATCACGTACCTCCGGGGTCGGGCATTTGAATCTTGCCTCCGATGCCAGGGAAGCCCGCTGAAGATTTTTTCCGCCTGACTAAATGTGGTTATTCTTATTGCGGCTGATTGGTCAAACAGAGTCATGTGATTATTGTTGCTGCATCTGATTGGTGAAACAGTCATGTGGTAGATCTACCAGCTGCATGTGTAGAATAAATGGTTAGAAACGGGTCGAGTGTCGTCGAATGTGGCGTTTCTTCTTCACAAATTTACTCAAGTAAAAAGTATGGTGCAGCAAAACTACTCATAGAAGTATTTTTTTTTTCTTCAAAAAGTTACTCAAGTAAATGTAACAGAGTAAATGTAACTCATTGCTACCCACCTCTGGATGATAGATGGAGGCTGTCTGAGTACACTAATCGCCAAAAGTATGTGGACCCCTGATTTATAGGACCTATCACACAGTGTGTCCTTATTAAAAATCCTATTATAGATGTAGTCCACCGTTTGCTGTAACAATAACCTCCAAACTTTCTGTATGGAATGGCTTTCTACTGGAATTTGGAATATGCGGATTTATTGTCGTTCATTCCATGACTGTTCATTGGGGTTGAGTTGAGGGTTCTGTGAAGGCCACTCAAGTTCTTCCACTCCAAACTTGGCAAAGCATGTCTTCATGGACATTTTATTTGTGCATATGGGTATTGTCAAGTTGGAACAGTTTGCATCTTAGTTCCAGTGAAGGGAAATTCTTAATGTGATAGCTTTCAAAGACGTTCCATGGAACTGTGTGCGTCAAGCTTTTTAGCAAGCGTTTGGAGAAAGCATTACCATTCATTGAAGAGTCATTGTGCATTTCAGTGCAAAACTACTTTAAATTATGTGACCCAGTAGTCATTGCATTCCTGTTAAAGATAAGAAAAATCCTCCAAAAAATAACCTTTTATCTTTAGACTCTTTTGAATTCAGTGTGAAGTGTCGCCAGTTATTGATTTTTTTTTTAAATGGTTCTGTCAACCCTCTGTAATAGTCCCGAAGAAATGAAATATCTCCAGTAGGAAACAAGCAAACATCAATGTGCTCATTTTTGTGCTCGGTTTTGTGCAAATAATGTCACAAATAATCAATAGCAGTCCATTTATTCCTCAGTTCAGGTGCTCTCCAAGCCCAAAATGTGTCTCTGGAGCTGCTGTGGTCGTCCATTCTGAACCGATTTTCCTGCTACAAATCAAGGCGGTCTGGAAGTAATAAAATAAAAACACTAGCTGTGTGTTTAAAGACTGTTCTCTCATCTTAAAGATTGACAGATTCTCCTTCCACTCTTTTAGGCAACATAATATCACCTCCACACATAGAAAATGGACAGTTCCTTGCACTATGCTGCTGTTTGAATGTCAGTCTCCAAGTTGAACTCCTCCATGCTGAAATTTCTGGAGCTGAGAAAAAAAAAGAAAAAAAAAACTTCATGTTCAAAACTCAAACTCGATTTATGGCCTGAGGGAAAACCATCTCTTTGGTCTGTCTTAAAATGGGAAATATTTCCTCAGGGTATTTTTTGCACTGTTGTCAGATATTAGGGATGAGAAAATCTATTCAGTGTTTAGGATAGTTTAGAGCACACCATCTGTAGGATTATAGAGTAATGAAACCAATGAAAACACACACACATGCACACACAGTATACATACAGTAGTATGCCTTGAAATATAAGCTTAGCAAATAATTTGCTCCTTTCACACAGGATGTCATGCTGCCTGCCAATGTCTGAATAGTTTAGAGCACATCATGGCAACATTTTACCACCTCAAATGGAAAGATATTAAGGTCATTTTAGTGAGGTGTCTGTACATATAATTAAACAATAAAATGAGTTCTAGTTCCTATACTTGGAGTACTGCTAGACATTAATCTCTAATGGGTGTAAAGCGTTTAGCAGGGCAGGCCAGAAAACAGACACAAGAAACACCAGATTAAGAAAAATAAGTGCTCTTTTATTTACAACAATATATAGCAAAGGTTAGGGGAAGTGAGATGCAGTCCCCTTCTCAGTGAGCTGTCCTAGGTTGCACGCTTTCTTAGCTCTGTAAAAGCATGTCTCGCATCCAATATCTCTTCCCCCCCCCCGCCTTGGATGAACGCGTCCCTTTCATGGGTGCTGTTGACACCAGGGTGGTAGCTTCTCTGCTGCCTTTGGTCACAAGGAGTTGAAGCACCTCGCCCCTTGTGTGCATGAGGTGGAGCTGACCATGGTGCTGAACCTATGATGAGTTTTCCTCTGCTTGGTTGAGTGTGAGGGTGGCAGATAGTAAGAAGCGCTGGGTCTAGGCCCGCCGCCACAATGGGTTACACCAGCAACTCAAATCACACATATATGCATACGTACAGTACACATAGTCAGGGCAAAATTTATAAGTCCATCCATTTAGTGAACCCACTTGGTATGATGGGAACAGTATTTGCATTTCTACGGTTCCTTCTAATATTTATGCAGCAATCTCAAATGCAT